>BMAO01022398.1:0-17674 GCA_019973975.1 Trichonephila clavata | reverse complement strand
AGCTGTTACCCGCCCGCTTCGCTGGGTATTTCATGATGTTTTATAAATTTTTACTGCTTATATATATGTATAAGTTATTGATATCTAAGTCCTAGCATTAAGAATTCGATTGAATTGAAAATATACTTATACCTGTAACTGTCACCTGTTGATAAAAAAAAAAAGGGCAGAACTCATCTAATTTGTGTTTTCTAAAAATCTCTAAAATTGAAGCATAGAATGATGTTTGCTCTTTCGTAACTCAAAAAACCAAGTGGATTCCGCAAAACCAATTTTCGGTGGATCTCTACTCCGTAAATTGAACATGCAAGCCAAATTTCAAGTCTAAATCTAACAGAAAAAAACAAAAGTTTTACTATCAATATCCCGTAATCCGTTGAGAGCCGTTTTCCAAAATTACCGCTCTTAGCGGATTTCAATTCAACAAAAGAAAAATGCAAACCAAAATTTCATTTTTATAGTCCTTGTAGCTCGAAAAAAGTAACTTTTTTTGTCAATACGTCCAGTAACCCCTGCAACCCCCAGAACTTGATTTGCTTAAAATGTATTCTTAGTGGATCCCTATTCAACAAAAGAAACATGCTTAACAAATTTCAAGTATATGGGTCTAACAATTAAAACAGGAATTTTTTTCTGTAACTCCTCTTGACCCCCCGAAAACATCTTTGGGGTCAATTTTCATTTTACTCTTTGTTAGAGGAACTCTATTTCATGAAAGGAACATGCCTACCAATTTTCAAGCAGGATGATCAAGTAGTTTAAAAATGGAAATATTTATCGATTACGCCTCTTAATCTCCCGAAATTAAACTTGGTAGTTGATATTCGCGAAACCCATTTTGTAGCGGTTCTCTACTTTACGAAAGGAATCTGCTTATCAAATTTCAAGACTTTACGTCTAACAGTTTAAAAATGGGGATAATTGTCTATAACGCCACTTGAGCCCCCGCAACGCCACTTCTGGGACTGTTTTCACAAAACCCATTTTGTAGGGGAATTGCACTCTATGAAAGGAATCTGCTTAGCAAAATTTGAAGACTGTGCGTCCAATTAATTAAAAATGCAAAAAAATTATCAATAACGCCCCTTGAGCCCCCGCAACACCACCTAGGGGTCGATTTTCACAAAACACATTTTGCAGTGTATTTCTATCCTATGAGAGGAATCTGCTAACCAAATTTCAAGACTGTGAGTCTAATAGTTTAAAAAAAGAAATAATTATTTATATCTGCCCTTAACCCCCCGCAACACCCCTTGGGGGTCAATTTTCTCCAAACCCGTTTTGTAGCGGATATTTACTCCATGAAAGAAACATTCCTGCCAATTTTCAAGCAGGTAGGTCAAATAGTTTAAAAACGAAAATATTTATCTCTTACGCCACTTATTCCCCTGCAAAACCACTTAGAGGTCTGTTTTCACAAAATCTTCTTATAGCTGATCTCTACTCTATGAAAGAAATCTCTTTATCAAATATAAAGACTGTGCGTTTAATAGTTTAAAAATGGAAATAATTATCTATAACGCCCCTTAAGTCCCCTCAACGCCACTTGGGGGCAATTTTCACGAAACCCAATTTTAGCGTATCTCTACCCTATGAGAGGAATCTGCTTACTAAGTTTCAAGACTGTACGTCTAATAACTTAAAAATAGGAATTTATAACGCCCCTTAAACCCCCCGCCCCCGCAACACCCCTTGGGGGTCAATTTTCCCAAAACCCATTTTGTAGCGGATATTTACTCCAGGAAAGAAACTTACCTACCAATTTTCAAGCAGGTAGGTGAAGTAGTTTAAAAACGGATATATCTATCTATTACGCCCCTTAATCCCTCGCAACGCCACTTAGAAGTCTGTTTTCACAAAGTCCGTTTTGTAAACTAATCATTATTCTACGAAAGGAATCTATATATCAAATTTAAAGACAGTGCGTCAAATAGTTTAAAAATGGAAATAATTATCTATAACGCCCCCTGAGCCCCTGCAAGCCACTTGGTGGTCGATTTTCAGCAAACTCATTTTGTAGCGGATCTCTACTCTCTGAAAGGAATCCGCTTACCCAATTTCAAGATTGTACATCAAGTAGTTTAAACATGGAAACAATTATTATTAAAGCCCCTTAACCCCCCGTAACGCTCTTGCGTTTCGAATTTCGGAAAAAATCCTTTCTTAGCTGATGTCTACTCTATCAAAGGAACATGTCTACCAAATTTCAAGTCTGTAGGTTGAATAGTTCCAGAGATTTCGTGATTAGTCAGTCAGTCAGTGAGTGAGTCGCTTTTCTCCTTTATATATATAGATGAATCTGAACAATATTTTGAACCCTCAAGTATGATATGAAATACAATGTGAATAATTAACTCACGAATTAAAAAAAAAAATATTACGCACTTTCTTCACTAATACAACCTTGTTTTCGCAGATGCGAATATTAGACTACGAATTCTATGCGTGTGCAGTATCGCTTTGAGCTATAATATGATAGTTTTAGCCGCCTCCTTGGATGAGTCACATATTTTATCACTTCTCTTGACTGTTCGATGCAGCTTTATATTCACAGTCTAATAAATTTCGCCCATTAGAGTAACATAAAAACAAAAACGTATACTATTTTGCTATGTTAACGGTCCTTGAACAATAGTGGAGAAAATTTCAAAAATTTCTGGTACCGAAAAACCGGTATATAAACTTGTGAATACTGATATTACAAAACTGTACAAATGGCTCAAAATACTGGTATTCGGTATTCCGGTATATCGGTATTGCAATCCCTACTTCGAGTGTTGCAACGGATGATAAGCACTTGAATCTTTCGGCTCTCCTCAAAGAAAAGAAGTTGAATCTTCGATAAGTCAGATAATGGCAATTAGATAATGATAACCTAAGTCAATGAGTGGACAAGAGAAATGACAAAAAGGGTTACTATGAGGCTGGGGTAGGCAACCAATACATAAGTTTGAAAGAATTATCTTGAATTTCAAACATTTTCCGTTGCAAGGGCACCTCAGATTTTTCTTTATAGGAATTCAAAGCATTAAAAAACTGGATGGATGACTTCCTTTAGCGGATATGAATTATCTCTTTGAAAATCGACCACATTCTTCGAGCTGAAAAATATTGGTGATAAAATGAGTTCTTGCTTTCTAGTCTTTCTTTGAATGTATCGACTTTTGAAAGTACCAGTTTTCGAACCTGATAGCTATGGATGAAACTCTAGTGCTTACGTTGTCACAGGTTTTCAATCACCATTGATTAGAGAGTGATATACTTCTTGTCTACAGGTTGCGCGAAATGTCTATTACATGTATTTTGGCAAATCATCTCGATGAAATTCAGCAAGGACATTGAACCTTATGATGCTATACAATAAACTACATGCATGTACAATACAATATATAATAAACTATATACAATAAACTACATACATTGTTTATGTTATATATTTACTAAGCATAAAGTTATTTGAAAGAACAAGGAACCATAGTGTATTTTTTAATAATAATTTAGAAAAAAATATGTGAATAAATTATCAAGTATGTATAGACCCGAGCCAATAATAGGAGTAATAGACTGACCCGAAAAGCACGAAAGCACAGTTTGAGATAAAAAAAAGTCACAAAAAAGAAACTATAATAAATTAAGTAAAAGATCTTAATTGGAGAATTTTGCTCTAAGCAAAAAGAGAAAAAGTAGGAGAGTCAAGATAAGAAAAATGTAAAATTGTATCCGATGCACATACAGAATTTAATCTAAAAAATATTGAAGTAATAATGCTTGCATGTTTAGAAAATCATGCCCAGCATTAATGTCTATTAATGTTAATAAAATATGGTATTTATTTAAAAAAAACTAATATTAGTGATTAAATTCTGGATAGCATCAACACAGCTAGTGTTTTCCTTAAAACCATCCCAATTATGATGAATAATATTGTTACGAGTAAGCCAAATGTGAAACATCTATTGAGATATATTCTTTCAAAAGGATAGAGGAGACATATCGGTCAATATGGCTTAACACAGTGATACTCAACAGGCGGCCCGCGGGCAACGGCCCACTCGGCCTTTTCATTGGCCTGGTTTTGGCCCTTTACTCTGAGAAACTCATTTATTTATGAAAATTTGGTGGGAAATTCTTTGTTAAAAAATCAGATACACATCAGTTTTGCTCTTTGCTGTCGATGTCGTATAGGTCCGAATTGATTTTTTTTTTCTGTTTAGTGATAATAGACAACAGTAGAGTAGCAACCATTTTATGAGTGGAACTAATTTTTAACTATATTTCATATGTTGCAAGCGAAAAATATTCGAAAAAAATAGATTGTTTCAAGATGATTGGGAAGTTGACTATTTTGTAGTGAAATACAAGCATGGTTCAGTAATTGTTCGATTTGTTACGAAAGTGTATTTAAAAAATACCAATAAACAGGAATCGTTCAATGATACTTTTTCTCGAAGATATCTTTCAAGAAATGATAAACAGGCTTTCTTGAAGAATCCTTACAAGAGCAAAAAAAGTGTTTTGTCAGTGGTAATGTCACAGCGATAACAAATGCCTCCTATGAAGTTTGTTGCATCATTGGTTTACTGATGCAGAAACTGTGAAAAAGGGATTCTTAAATGCTTCCAATTTAGAAAAATTCAGTGACAAAAATAAAAAACATAGTAATTAAAACATAGTAACTTTAATATTTTGATCAATTTCCACATTTTAAATTTTCTATGTTATCTTGGTCTTATAAATAATTTCTCCCCTCTCCCTCTATTTATTCTCATGTTGTGGCCCGCGTGAAAATAGCCAGCATATGTATGCGGCCAGGCAGAAAAAAAGTTTAGTACCTCTGGTTTAACGAAACCTTACCTTTTAAGAGTTTAATTTCTACATTTTTAAGTGTTTAGTGGAGGTTATGGAAATTTAATGCTTAGATTTAAAACTTTAATTATCATTTGAATTTACTTAGAATACATAATTTTCCAGACAGAATGATCTACGAGGTTAAAGCGGAGGGGGTTTACCACCCTTGAGACCCTTGAAAACCCTTCTATTTCCCCAGGGCGAAGATTCTCGGGGAATAGGGGGGGGGGCTTAAAACTAATCAGAATGAGAGTTTTGAATGAAGTATGCATGAGTTGCGGCTGGAACGCTTGAGAGAAATTTTGAGAAACTTAAAATTAAAATGTTTACTATAAAAGCTATTTTGAAGGAGATAGTTCAAATTTATCACTATAAAATCTATCTCAAGTGTTTTATTTAGTTAATATAATTTGTTTTTTGTTATTATGGGCTTTGTGTTTATTATAATTAATTTTAGCTACCTCAGCCTTACTGAAAGGAAAGTTATTTTTTAAAAAATAATTCAGTCTTTTTTTCTCAAGGAATTAGAAAACTATTCACCAATAGTTTTGTAAACTATTGGCAACAGTGGCGTAACGTACACCCCCGCGAACCCTACATTTCGGGGGGGGGGCAGGTGTTCTAGCGGGCCCAAGGTCTGACTAACACCAAGTACGTATTTGGGCTTGGGGCCCAAAACCCAACTTTGCGGGAGAGGGGGGCTAGTATTCTTCGTTACGCTCCTGATTGGCAATGGACCGGTATAGATTTGAACCATGCTCAAGAGACGGGAAAGCCACTTGAGTTATTCTCTATTTTCGAAATTTCCACACCACGTCAGCGTGAGGACTTCGAGCAACATATTTAATGTGCATCAGATCTCCTGCATGGCTGGTTTTCAGTGGCCAAAATTCGAACTCACGACTCAACAGAAGCTATGCTACTCATGACCCAGTGGCGTAATGTACATCCCCGTGGGGGAGGAGGCAGGACTCTAAAGGGCCTAAAACCTGACTGATGCCCTTTGTAACATTCGGCTTAAAACCTGACATTGTAAGTTGGGGAGGGGGTCCTAATATTCTTCGTTACGCCACTGTCACGACCACTGTGTGACTGTGGCTCAGAAAGTTCTTAAAGATATCTGTGATAAACTAGATAAACCACATATTGAACTAGATTATCTTACCAGAGAGGCTTTGGTCGAGAAATTAGTTTTCTTATTTGAGCATCAAAGTTAGTAAGGAGGTAATCAATACTTCGTTGATTACTTAGACTACTTCGGTCAAGCTGTAACTTTTCCTTTCTAGAGTTAGATCGTAGGATGATCCTGAGGTATTTATATTTCTCCTTTCTTTTTGCACAGGAATTCGGATCCCAAGAAAATATTACTATTAATCTTTTCCTCCCTATTTGATTAATTAATTTAAATAAATTGTTGAGTCAAAGTGATTAAAAAACGCAAAAAATATATAAGTAATCATAATCTTTTATGCAAAGTTATAATTAAATAGTTATCAGTTACAATAAAAAAAAGTAACTAATATTGGGAAATTCTGATTTATGGATAAATAAAACATATCGATATAAGGAGATACAATACATGTTTATGTAATACATATATATTCTTGAAGCCTTCTTTACTAGCATCATTTTTAATCACCAGCATCAAAACATACAGAGTATAATTAGTTTATATTATATATAATAAGTATTTTTTTACTTAATAGTCAGAATAAATTAGATTCTGGATTTGCAGTGCTTTTTGTTCAAATTTATGTGATATGATTTATTTTTTACTTGTTATTCAAGCTTTTTGAATTGATAGGGGATATAATTTACTATGAAAGTAGTAATAATGATTGGAATCTTGTAATCTCCTTGATTATAAATTGAAAATTCTCAAAGAAAATCATTTCATAAGAAAAATGATTATTTTTGCATTACTTCTACGTCAACATTACAATAAGTGTGCCTCAACAGATTCAATTATGTAATGTGTGACAATTATGTAATGCGTAATAAAAAAAATGATTTCCTTCTTACTAAAATTAATTATTTCCCCTTCAGTACTAGGTATTTGTTGACATTTTAAAATTAAAAAGTTGGTCTGATGATTGTAAAACAGCACATATATTTAAAAGAAAAACGTAAAATACAGTAAAAACGTAATAAAATAAATAACAAATAAAAATTCAGCAGAAAACGAAAATGAGTAACTTAATTGAAGTAAAAGATACTTTGAAACACAAAAATTAAAAATGGTGCCAAGTAAGTTAAAAAGTAATTCCACATACTCAGTACCGAATAAAAGGGGTTAAAGCAGTTTGATAGTTCGGACCTTCCACCTTTACGACTCGGTAGGCTAAGAAAAAAGCCAAACAGAAAAAAATTCAAAAAGAAAAAGATACAATAATAAAGTAAACAAAATAAGTGAATGAGAATTTAGCCTATTTAAACTTTAAAGAAAAATTCACATATATATAATCGTCTGTATTTTGACCACAATAGCCCATTAGTCATGGCCTTAAACTCACTTTCGGCATTGATTCTGTTGAATTGTGAGCTCTGAAATTACAAAGTTGTTCAGAAGGAAATTAGATGCACATCGAGGCTCAAAGCCCTCACATTAGTGTAGGGCGAAGTTTTAAAAATATTGTACTATTTTAGATGTCGTCCTCATAACTTGAATGTGGTTTTAAATTACTAAGTCGTTGCCAATAACTCTCGTGTTGCTGTGCAGTGCGACGTTAATAAGAAATCAATTAACGCATCTTAATTTCTTGAATTTTTCTGTTTATTGCCAGGCGTCTTATTCTATACCATTTTAGACGCTAGATAATTAAATACGATTTGCCAGATAATATTTCCGATTTCTTATTAAAAGTAAAAAAAAGCTCAGAAGATTTGAAAAGTAAATTATACATCCAGAAAAAATTGTTCCACGGCCATGAATTTCGGTACAAGCTTTTTGAAAAAAACTATGTATATAATTAACATATCAAGGCTGAAGAAGACAAGAGGATATAACTACTTATGATGAAACGTACAATAAGCAATGTTTGTAAGTAGTTGCATTTTTATAATAATCAGGGACTTCTTAAGGCATGGGCCAACTGGGCCCGACCCTGGGTTTAGGCCCGAATAGGGGCTTCATCTCGTTCTCGACTCAGCCTTAATAAGATTATGATTCGAATAATTTCTATGATCAAATGTGTGTTTTATTTCCGGTTGTATTTTCCGAAAAACTAGGAATTTCGAACGATATGTCAACTAGCTACATGTGATGTCCATCGTCCATGTATAGGCTGAGGCCTATCACCATACACCATAATTACTCATTCAGTCAAAAGGCAACAGTCGGTCGAGCCGGTTTGTGTGATTTAAGTCATGCGCATTTTTTTTGCTTCGGGTTATTGTTTGTACGAGTATTTGACTATGTAATCTATGTACTGTCTAATTTTAAGGGTCATAGATGGGGCCTACATTTGTGTAAGGACCCAGGGGATACCTTTGTGTAGGGATCTAGGGCCCACTTTTGCGTAGGGGTCAGGGCTTCAAAGAGTCTTCAGACGTCCCTTATACTAACCAATAATTTGAACTAGATTTTTATTTCGTATACTAAAAATTTTGCTGAAAAGACCTGTGAGATATACCTAATAGTATCATCGGTAGTACTCAGACATCTTGAGAACAAAATAGAAACTTTTTTTTATGTATATGGGTTTTATGTATTTACACCACCAACCACTACAATTTCTACACTTTAAAGAGATGACATGAGAAGAATGTCAAATTTGTATGAAAGGTACATAATGTTGGGGTATGCAAATCCTTAACATTTCGGTATATTTTAACAACACTGTTAGGAATAACACCATCTACAGCCTGTATTAAAGGGGGAATATGTTTTAGTTTTTCATTCGGAGGCCGCATTTGAATGGTTACTTGTGCAAGAATCCCATAATACCTATTTAACTTGAGTCTATTGTAGGACAACAACATCATGAATAGTACGATGACGCATGTTATATCATGGATTGTTAGCACAGTGACTTAAGTTGTACCTTTCTTTGACACTGCACCATCATTAAAGCGTTGAACAACAATCATGAACATAGAAGAGATACCACACCTTTTTTTTCCGAACCCTGGTTCTATCACTGTCATCAAGACGAGTACATCTTTATAAAGTGACATCGAAGAGGACGAACGTATTTTAAATCCGGCAATGTTATTCGGACGCTGGCGTGATACAGGGTGTAGCTACCGCCGTATCAATGATAAGGGGTCTACAAGTTACAGGAGCACGACATGTGTAATATTTTGGCACTTTCAAATAAGTTATACTAATTTAGTTCTTTTTACCATTTTTGAAAAAAAAAAACCCTCAAAGAATTTTCATACAGTGAAAGACTAGGTACTAGGTAGTGTTATGGTATGGAAAGTACAAATAAGTACAATTATCAATCACTTTCAGTTCTTATAATCAGAGGCCGATGTATTTCAGACGTGTTCAAATCTCTGATTTATTTGTTACCTATCAACAAAATCTCAGTAAAGCTTATTTTTACCTCTTTTCCCCGAAAAAAAAAAGAAATGTTTGACCGCATGTTGCCTGTTTTGATCTTCCTTGACATAGAGAAAGTTCAATTGTTACCCTGACCAACACGTTATCCAGATCATCTATCAACTATTGATAATATCTAGTCATGTATTGCCGAGATACTAGCAGGCCACCACTCGCCAGCTATTATGATTGATGAGCTCTGGCATGGAGTGGGAACTACATGGAGTGATGTATTCGTATATGTCGTCCAAGATCATTTGGACTCGATGCCCAATCGGATTAGATCTGTTATTGTAGCCTGAGACGCGACAGCTCTAGGTGTTGAATTCTGCATAAGTATCCTATAAGGCATGGGTAAATTGTTTTGTATAATTGTATGTACATGTAAAATAAATATTATTCTGCTACTTGTGCTTTCTTTCCTGTAGTATGGTTTTTACTGGCAAGCAGTGCACATTATTTAGGAAAAGGCCTTTCATCACTTAAAAGCGAAATTAAAAATTTCATTTTCTAAAATATCTTTGAGCCACATATCGTAATTTCAAATGGCCTGCAAAATCTTCATGCGGGGGAATACGAAAATTTAAAGAATGAATTACTAGTTCAAATGAACACTTACCTTATTCGATAGTGATTTGAAATTAAGGAAATCTTTCGACAAATCTTATTTTTAAAACAAACGCAACATTAATTAAGGTTAATTAAATTACTGGATTTTTAGTGCATCTTGAGTGTGTTAGATAAATTCATAAACTATCGATAAATTTATTATGTAGCTATAATTACAGCATAATGTTGTATAAACTTAAAATATATCTTTGCTTTATGAATTATAAGTTTGAGAATTATTGCTTTATCGTTAAGTAAAAAAAAAAAAAAAATTGAACTTGGTACTTGCAAACAGGGACCTCCAGATCATCTGACTCTGACTGATATGGTCAAACTGAAGACAAAATTACCGAAAATTTTTAATGTTGGTTAGAATTATTAGTTTTTTAGATTTACGGAGGTATGTGACTACCCAAAATTCACCGTCTTGATGAAAATTTTTCGAAATTTCTTTTGTGTCTTTATTTTATAGCCCATACATTTAAGATTCCAAAAACACTCTATTTTTGTTTCTACGTTATTTAGAAGCAAAATTATAGCATAATTAGTAAATCAGAAATGGAGTTTACAAAACCGGAAGCAGATCCCTACACAAAATATTTTTAAGACATTAAATTGAAACTTTCAGAACCTGTTTTATTTAGTTCTATTTGTGTTATGAAAATCAAAATCTAATCTATGTGTATATATTTCTGTACTTTATTGCTTTTTTTTTATGGAGAAAAAAAATCATTAATTTTTTAAAAATTCGTGTTTTTGCATAAAATTTGGCATATTTTAAAGAACTTTCAAAAGTATTACAAATCTTTTAACTCCTAATACATGATAAGATGTTATTTATGTACTGTATAAATATTATTTGAATACATTTATTAGAACTCTTAACTGCAATTTGTCATCAAATTTTCACTAAAAACGACAATTGTTAGAGTCTATAAAAATCTCTCCAAAAAACAACAAAAGTGTAAAAAAAAAAAAAATAAATCCGAATTAGTTAAACATATCACTAAAGGGAGCTTGAGTGACAAATATATAAATGGTGAGTTTAAAAAAATGTACAATTAGTTGAAATTTTTTCATATTGCATTAAAATCTTTAAATGCATTTTCTGAGAAACTATGTTTTTTCAATTTGCTACTTACTGTAAAGTTCACCACAAGTTTTCTTTTTAAAATATTGAATTGAAATTTTCAGAAAATGCTTTATTTAGTTTTATCTGTACTATAGACTATAATATAATCTCTGTGTGTACATTTATGTATTTTATTGCATTTTTTGTGAGAAAATAACATTAGTTTTTTGTAAAAAAATATGAGTTCTTGCATAAAAATTGACATAATTAAAAAGCTTTCAGAAGTAAGAGAAGACTTCAGACTTGACTCAGACTCAGAGAGACTCAGAAGAGAAACTTTCAGAAGAAGAAGAAAACAAATATTATTGCTCTAAGCACAGATAATGTTGTTTATGTACTGTATAAATATTATTGGAATATATTAATTATAGAATTTTCAATATAGGTTTTCAAACTGCAATCTTCACTAAAATTTCACTTAAAATTCCCAATGTATCCAAAATTATTTTTTATTTTGTGGAAATCGTATTTGTATTCTAGTTTAACGCCCAATTTCAAATAAAAAAGTGTGGATTTAGTTGAAAACATTTATATTTCAAAAAAAAGTGCTCTGAAGGTAGTCACACACCTTAATGCTATGCTCGATTTTTTTTTACATAGCTAAATATATATAATATTTAGATTTGTTTCATAAATTTTTTAATTTCCTATCGTATTTGTGCTTGTTTTATGAAATTAATAATTTTTCTTTTGTTTTTTACATAAAAACTTGGAGGTTTCATTATAACTAATTGAAAAGAGGAGGAATAGCTAAGAGAAAATTATTTTCTAATTAATCAATTATTTGTGTCATAAATCAAAAGATCACAAATATTTCAACTTTCACTTTGAAAACAACAAAAAGAAAAAGTGCAAGAGGTTGATGATCATACCAAGGGCCTAATTTTGTAAATAATTTTTTTATAGAACTTCTCATTATAATGGTATAGTACAAATATAATCGTACTTTTCTGAAATGCTGAGTAAAAAAAAAGAGACAAGGAAAGAAAGAAATTTTTAAGATACCTCATACTTTTCTAAAACATATATATTATTTTGAAATCATATTATTCTGAAATATTTTTTTCCTTTGGTTTTATTTGTTACGACTGATAAAACGATCGAAGCCCAGTGATAGCATACCTCACTTCCACGGCACAGGTACAGGGTTCAAATCCCGATCTGGGTACGGTTTACTCAGCCTTTCAGTGGGTTGATAAATAAACATCAAGCTTGTATGGAAAATAAACAATGGGGGTTTCGCTTCGGATTGGAACTTCTGCTCGTACACATCAGTGCCCAAGGTCACGAAAACTGAGATGAGGACAATAGGTCTTAGCCTTCTATGGGTTGCTGCTCTACTGAGCTTAGCTTAGATAAAACCACAACATGTTCTGTTTTAATAAAATTTAATTAATTTTTCTTAAATTAAAAAAATATTTCTATTTGATTAATAGGCAAAAGATCAGTCTACAACATGGGTGGGCAAACAAAGGCCAGTCTAGCCAGTCAGAATACCCGCTTTGAACTGAGATTTCTTTTTCGCGCTCGATCAAAGATTCGTCTTGTATATTAGGAAAACGGAATTATTTTTATTAGGAAAGCAAAGTACCTGAAAGTGTTTCTGCTAAGATTAGAGATTATTTTCAGAATTTGGAGGATGAAGTTACAAGAAGATTTTAGAAGTTTAAAGAAACTGAGCTTGAATTTAGTTTGCTGTATTATCCCATTACTGTTGATATTGGTACAACACCTGAAGAGCTGTAAGTTGAACTTATCGACACACAGTCAGATCACAGTGTGAAGGAAATATTTAATGCTATGACATCAACTAACTTACGAATCTTTGTTCGCTGAAATGTTCTCTAAAATTGGGTCGACATGTATTTGTGAGCAGTTTTTCTTGCAGGAAGATCAACAAGAGTAAATATAGATGTAAGTTAGATGACATTAACTTGCAGGCTGTACAGTAGAACGTCGTTTATCCGAACGTCAACCGAACTAAAGTCCCGATACGTTTTTCGAACAGTGCAATGCTCAACAGTTGTTTCCTGTGAGGCCAAAAGTGACGGGAAAACTCAAGGCGAGGGACATTTAGGGGATTTCAGCTGTGTGTGATTTGGTAAACATCTGCGCGGAATATTAGGTCAGTTTGTTTCAAAGGGGGGAGTGTATACGTGCTCTTTTGTTGAGTTTTGATGTAGAAACCTGAATGGCATGCGATGCAGAAGACTGTGGATTTCAAATGCTAATTGATGACGAAATTGTGACTTCCGTGTAAGTCGACGATGAAACGGATGAAGACGAGGACAACAACAACGAAAGCAGCAAATGCTGACGCATTTTTGCGTTAGAGACAGCTATGGAGTGGTACGAACAACAATCAGAGTGATGTCCTACTCAACTACTGCTGCTCAAGAGAATCATATACCTTGCATTGAAAAAACGAAGGTGTAAAATGGTACAGCGAAAAATAAGTGATTATTTTCCACAATCAAGGTAAAATTGCGACATTTTGCACCTATTTTGCTTTTTCTTCAAGCACGTTTTCCGCATGTGATGATTTTCAACATTTGTTTTGTGTCCAGTATCATATACTGCATGGATCGCATTCGGTTATCCGAACAATCGCGTATCCGAAAGGTGTCCGGTCCCAATTGATTTGGATAAACGACGTTCTACTGTAATGAGAATTTCACAAAAAGCATTCTTACTCCTGATAAAAAAAATAGTGTAGAAAAGTTTTCACAGGACTATTCGGAATTTTTCAACTTCCAAATCCTCTTGGAGAAAAATGGTCTTCAAAATTTATTTTATTGAAAACCTTCCTGCGAAGAAGATGTTGGTAGGCAAATTAAATCTTGTATATAAAAATTAAACTTTCGAGTTAGAGATTAGAAAGAGAGAGAGAGAGGTTAGATTGCTACGGCTAACAGTAATTGATTAAACGTGATGTAAGTAGTGAATACTTAGTAGCTGAATATTGTAATATTAAAGTTGACGATTTGTCAAATAAAAATTAAATTAGATTAGGTCGCTAAGAGAATTAGAAGGTATTGCTTGGACGTAAGTGATCAGTTTTTATTTAGTCTTCTCGTATTTCGTTGGCCTCGCTATTGTAACTCATATTTAGAATTTGAGTGCATCTCTAGACTTGATTAATAGATTTTGAGTTGTTGTTGATACTGGAAATAAATTGAAATTATTTTGGAATATGGCTAGTCTTCCTTCCGACCTCCCCACTCTGAGGGAAGAGATAGCTTTTCCCTCACAAAGTGTGCTTGGGTACATTTGT
This sequence comes from Trichonephila clavata, assembly GCA_019973975.1. Classification (NCBI taxonomy): domain Eukaryota; kingdom Metazoa; phylum Arthropoda; class Arachnida; order Araneae; family Nephilidae; genus Trichonephila; species Trichonephila clavata. The sequence continues at coordinate 3,265 of BMAO01022398.1, read as the reverse complement.
CTCATTAAATTGTTTCTAAAATTAAATAGCTATAGATGAAAAAGCTAAAGCATTATAAATTAACTTAATAAAAGTTTCCCTAATTAGTTTTATCTTATATTTATTGATTTTTATGGTACAATTTGTACCTTTTCGGAGATCCTAAGTCAATTAATGTGATTGCAATCTTTTTAATCATTTTCATTTAGTATCCTCCGCTCCTACATTGAATCCATCGAGTCATTACAATTGTCCCCTTCTGGTCTACAGTTTTTGTTTTTTAAGCAAATTTTTGTTCATTTAAATTAATAACATATGTTTTTTTTTTCAAAATTTAAAGGCGTTTTATATTGGAACAATAACTTTCAAAACACCTCTTTTTAGGTTCGTAGGCAAGAATTTTATTTTATTATTATTACACTTTTTTTTGTTGCTTTATTTCTTAGACATTTTCTTTTATAAATGCACTGCTGGCCACCGTAAATGCAACACCAAGAAAGACAAGAGATAGCACAACAAAATTTATTTTGTAGATAACACGTTGACCAAGTATCAAATGATTAAATTTATAAACTTCTGAGAAGTGTGGTTCCTGCCAGAATCAGTAGCCAGAGTAGCCGCCATTGTTGGAGATCAGCGCTGCCACACGCCTCGGCATTGATTCAAAGAGACTTTGGATGTTTTCTTGGGGTGCAGCTTCCACACGTTGCCAAAGTTTATCTGGTGTGGCAGCTGGGGGTGTAATCTGGGTCAATCATTGAGCAACCATGGACCACATGTTTTCTATTGGCGAAAGATCTGGAGAGCGAGCCGGCCAGGGAAGCAATTCAATCTGGTGATTGACGAAGAACCTTTGGACAATGCGTGCCACGTGTGGTCGCGCATTATCCTGTTGAAATATGGCTGTGGCCAAGCCCTGAAGGTAAGGAAGGACAACTGGCTCCAACACCTCGGAGATGTAGCGCTGGCCGTTTAAAGTACCGGCAATGCGTACTAGAGGAGTGCGAGAGTGATATCCAATACCGCCCCATACCATAATACCCGGTGCAGGACCAGTGTGGCGGTGCATAACGCAGCTGTTCAGAATCCTCTCTCCACGGTGTCTCCAGACTCGAATCCGACCATCGTGGTGTTGCAGACAGATGCGTGACTCGTCAGTAAAGACAACTTCATTTAATTCTGCCGCCCACATCCTTCTTTCATCGCACCATTGGCGACGGAGACGTCTGTGATTCTGCGTCAAGGGTAGACCAAGCAATGGACGTCTTGCGGACAGACCACTCTGCTGTAAACGGCGTCGAATGGTACGCGCAGACACTGAATGATGCGTTACAGACTCAATGTGCTGTGCTATGGTTCGTGATGTGACTGAGCGATCCGTCACTGTCATGCGCACAATTTGCCTGTCCTCACGTGAAGTGGTGCACTGAGGTGGATGCGATCGACCACGTCGGTTCGTCCTGCATCCAACGGTCGCATATCCGCATTACAGTTATTTGGTTTCGTCCAACACGACTACCGATTTCCCTGAAAGATAATCCACAATCTCGGTAGGCCACTATCCTTCCTCTGTCGAACTCGGATACTTGATCAAAAGCTGATCGCTGTTTTCTACGAGACATAACTGATCGTTTTTTGAAAAAACCACAAGAAAAACACAATTGCCGAACTTGAAATCGTCGAAATCTCCAAGCCTTAAATAGCGCTTTGAGGTGGCGCCAAAGGCGTGCGTGATGTGTGTCTGAGCTGAAATTCTAATCTTTTACAAATCTCACATCCGCTAATGCATGTTATAAATTTTATGTTATTTGCGTGATACCTTCACTGTGTTGCATTTACGGTGGCCAGCAGTGTATATTAATTCGAATACGATATCCATATACTTACTGTGAGTTCCAAATAGATATGAAATATATATTTCTTAAATTTCCTTCTATGTAGGGTAAAATTAATTAAACTTTGAATAAAAATACATGCTATAAATTTTGTTTAAATCAATATCTTAAGTAAATTTAATTTTTTAAGTTATTCAAATTTTCTAAATATGAGTCACTACTTACAATGCAATTCGAGTAAATATAATTTTTTTTAAGTTTAAGTAATTCCAACGCTTTTCTTTCGATCTCGCTAATTGAATTTTTATACAAATTTAAAATGCTTCGTGGATTGTCGCAGCAGATGTCAAAAAAGAGAAGTACTTTGAAAATAAAAGAAAGCCAATCATCTCCTGATTGTAGTGGGAAATTTTTAAGACAATCCTGATAAATATTGTGTAAACAAAGATTAAGTATCTCACCAATATTATTTGAAGTAATGAAAAAAAAGACATTTAATTCAAAAAGCTTCCAATTCATAAGCGAATCGTGCCATCAGTCAGCTCATTATCCAAGACATAAGATTGTTCCAAAATGTGCTCCACAAGTCCTTTGTTTGAATATTCTAAGAAATCTAAAGAAATAAAGTCAATATCTTGTCTTGAAACATAAAATGTCTCATTTCTATAGCTTGTGTGAAAAGCATTGTATTAGATAGGGCAAAGGTTTGTATATTTAAATATTTATGCCTTTTAAATTACCTTTATTCATGTTAATTTTTTATGAAATTTTTGGGGGGAAGATAATGAGAAAAAGTACAACTTTAACGATATAGATGGAAGTAGACGTTATTGAAGAGATCTAACAAAAATAAATAAATTAAAAATAAAAATACAAAAAATCTATGTACTTTAGCAGAAGTAATTTCTGAGGAGGATCACAAAATTCACTGAAACGAAGTTGAAACCGGTTTTTTGATAATCGAAGATGCTTCTTGATGATTAAATTTACATTTTAGAATCATTTGCTCCCATTCATTCGAATGTAGACAAAAGAAATTATTTTTTCAACATGATTTACTTCTGTTCGTTTAACAAAGGAAGTTAAGGGCGAACTAAAAACATACAATCGAATTCATTAATTGATCTCCGTATACGTCCGAGCTGAATTTAGCAGCAACAATTTATTGAATCGTAAAATGATACATTTTCTAATAAAAAGCAGAAAAATACCAAAAAAAAAAAGAAGAAAAAAACCCGCACAATATATATATATATATATATATATATAATATATATTAAGCATTTGTAATTCTTTTTTTGTAAGCGAAATTCATAACTTATATTCATCTATAAACAATCGTATCTATGAACCTGTTATGAAATAGATAGTTGGAATTAAAAATTAAAAGTAATTTTGTTTTTGTTTTCGAATTCATTTCAAATGAAGCAATTCACTTAATTGCGAATTGC
>BMAO01022397.1:0-15829 GCA_019973975.1 Trichonephila clavata | reverse complement strand
GCGCGCGCAGTTCGCTAAAACTTTATTTCGTTTCAATCTTAAAAAGTGGGAGAAATATGCATTAAAATATTTGGGACTGTCGGAATAGAGAACTTATAGCCAACTTGGCGATATTTCTCAAAGTTTGAGTTTGACATTAACAAACGTAACTTAATAAACGTTAGACGTTTAATGAAAGACCATTTAAAGATCTGCCTTTTGTAAAGATGCTAGATTACACTATGCTTCAGTTATTTCTTACAAATGTGAGAAATTTTTTTATTAAAATTTCCATTATTGACAAATGCAAAATTTGCGCCAACTTGGCGGGGAGTAAGCAACGTCAACGTTTTAACCGCATAGTTTCCGTTCCTGTAGGAATATTGAGATAAAATATATCTTATGTTACTCGCTGCTGATAATGTAGCTTTCCATTGGTGAAAGAATTTTTAAAATCGGACCAGAAGTTCCCGAGATTAGCCGGAACAAACAGACCGACCGACCGACATACAGACAAAAATTTTAAAAATTGACTTTTTGATATAAATACCGTATATACCTTTAAATGCATTTAGTAAAAGGCTGCTAATTTGAAATTACAAACAGACACTTCAATTTTATTTATTTGTATGGATAAGCAATCCAAATATTTTCTTCGTGTATTTTAGATGTACTAAAATGCAAAAATTACAAAGTATGAATATTCAAATATTAAATATTGAAATTATACAGTGCTGTATAATTAACTGTCTTATGAAGTTTACCTCCAGCAAATAAATTAAGTAAATGTACCTTATAGCATGTTAGATAGTTATTTTACGCAACTGCCATTGTTCCTCAACTATGACTGTTAAATTAAACCATTGTTTGCTTATTTGATTTAAAACAGGGCTAGAGCACTGAAAAAACGTTACCTCTGTCCGAAGAAAATTAAACCTAAAATGATGTATGAACTATTAAAATAGTTTAAAAGCATAGAAAAACTTTAAAAACCTTATTGGTTCATTTAAAATGGAATTATGCACCACATACAAAAAATTACAGAAAGAAATTTTGCAATAATAACGAAAAGTTACATTTTACTTATACAGTTTTTAAGAAAAACCATTGCGCTCTGGGAGAAAAAAAAGTTCTTCAAAATGTTATTGAAACTTTATTCGGAGCTCATTCTTGTGACTAGACACTAAGGGTCGCTGATCTGTCGTCTGGATTTTATGATGTAACTGTGACGTAACACTGACGTGTAAGCAGAGGAAAAAATTAACGTTAAGTTAAGTATGAAAAGTTTAAAATTTTATATCATGTATTTTAAATTGTTTTGGATTCTTTCAAAAGTCCAAATATATGTTTTGTATATATGTAGGCTTGAGTGTGGTTTTGACATTTTTCTCTGTCTAGCAATGAAATTTGTTTCCATACCCTTTCATTAGCGCGTTTTTCACGTAGTGGAACAAAAGCACTATTAGGACGCAAATTTCGTCTTCGTCTTCGTTCCATATTTTGTTGTACCTTTTTCTCAGCCAATAAGAAATCAATTGACCTCAGGTTTTCGGCATTTGGTCGCATTTGTGCCCTAGATGAGCCGATTCATATTTAAATTTTCCCATAGTTTTCCCGAATTTTCCTACAAATTTTCCTGAATTTCGCTAGTTTTTTGCTTTTTTATAGTGGTGATACAGATTTGTGTCATTATTTCTTTTCAGCTCAATAGTAGTACATTTAGAGGAGTGGTACAGTACTACTTTCCGTTAGTAAAAAGTTCATAGTTGCATTATAAAATACATGTGAAAAACGCGCTAAAATTACTTAGCCATGCCAATGATTGATATCTTGATTTTTTTGTTGTTGTTGTTGTTTTTACATGAATTTGAAATTACATGGTTCAAAAAATTTTCCTGTTTTAAAAAAGTTATTTTTTAATTTACCACTTTTCAAAAATTAGGCAGCACTGCTGTAATGTAATAGTTTAGGGGAAATCCACCTTACTCGAAAACTTGATGTTTGGTTAAATATCAAGAGTTGTAAAAAAGGCGTAATAAACAAAAAGTTTAAATCTCTGTAACATTTTTACATTAAAACAAAGACCGCGCAATATTTTTTGAATGATTGACCAGTAGTTCAAAATAGCATTACCTCTCAAGTCTGTATTGAAGAAGTTGATAGTGTGGATATCACTAGAGATAATAGCGGCTGTGATTCAGGTCGTCACAAGAATTGGCTAAATTCCTGATAGTCACATGATAAATGCAATAATTGAAATTGACATGTGATTTGCACTCGCTGTTTTGCTTGTATAACTTAGATAGAATTTCAAAAATGAGAATTTAGTGAAAATATTCAAATATTAAGATTCTGTTCTTTTAAATTAAAAAAAAATAATTCTTTTATTGATGTATAATTAAATCAAAAGCAGATGCATAATAAAATGAAAGCTTTTGTAAAAAGTTGGCAATGAGGTGCATTAAATGATTAGGGACACGTGATTCCATTATTATGTGGCTATGACGTCACATGAAGAGACGAATAATTATGTGTATTAAGTAAATATTATTTTTTTATTTATATCTTTATTTTTGAATATCTAATTCTTAATTTTGGTTTAACAGATTTTTTCCCCTCGTTCTACTTAATTTTACCTCAGAATCATGTACCTATGTATTTTAAATTTTACTGCTGAAAAAAATTGCATATGTATTGCAGTAGCGCACAAAAAAAATTTCAGTGGAGGGGGGATCCATGGTCGAAAGTCCCCCAACTTGTATCATAACCTCTAGACAACACCAATTGATTCTTCAGATTTTGTCGATATTATTAACAAAAAGCAGTAAAAAATAAATTATTGAATTAATAATTAGCATTAATTAATAAAATAAATTGTTAATTACAAGTACGAAATAAAATTTAACGTTATATATATACACTGGTGTGCAAAAATTAAGGACGAGACGGTTTTTTTCAATATAACTTTGTACAAAAGCATTCCAAATAAACACATTTAATACCGTAAGATCCCCAATACGTAAGGACATGAGTAATGTAAGCAACACTTCCTAAAAGAGAAATCAGAGGAATAAAAAGAAGCTTTATTGAAAAAGTAGCATGGAGCGCAATGCGACTGAAGGCCGAAACATCCCTGTGATGGGTGTCCAGCAAGAAATATCCGGTCTTTAGTAGAGGATATGATCTCCCCTGACTGGTAGGCAGGTTTCACAGCGTCTGCCCATGCTGAGAATGAGGGTGTCAATGAGTTGTTGAGGCATTGCTGCCCATTCGTCTTGCAGCGCCAATCGAAGCTCCGGAATCGTTACTGGTGGTAAGGTACGAGCTGCCAAGCGTCTGCCTAGAAAATCCCATACATGTTCGATGGGATTGAGATCCGGAGATCGTGCCGGCCAATCCATACGTTCAATATCCTCACTCTCTAATAGCTGTTCGGCAGCTACTGTGCGATGACATGGTGCATTGTCGTCCATGAAAAGGAACTGCGGACCCATAGCGCCTCTAAAAAGACGCACATATGGAAGAAGAATCTCGTTACAATAACGGGTCCCGTTGACTGAACCTGCGTCGAAGATGTGAAGGTCTGTACGACTACCAAGCATGATGCCTCCCCAAACGAGAACACCGCCACCTCCATACCTGTCCCTTTCAATGATGTTCGAGGGATGATTGCGGCTTCCCCGCTCTCTCCAGATGAGTATGCGATGAGAATCGCTACTCAGACTGAATCTGCTCTCATCTGTAAAGAGTACTCGTCCCCATTCATTGTCTCTCCAATTCCGGTATTCCCGGCACCACAGAGAACGCCTTCTCCGATGGGCAGGCGTTAGAGGTACACACCGTACAGGGCGTCGTGCAAACAGACCGCCACCGTGCAGTCTTCTGGCCACGGTAAAACGCGATATCGGTCGTCCAGTCGCCTGTGTCGTGTGTCTAGCGATTTCTCCCGCTGTCTGCCGCCTGTTTCTTCTGGCCTGTAAGGCAATATACCGGTCATCTGCGGGTGTGGTTCCTCGTGGACGACCACTACTGAACCCCCGGATAGCTGTTCCTGTAGTTTGAAATTGTCTCCAAAGTCGTGAAACGATGCTGTGAGCAATTCCGAACTCTGCAGCCACACTTGTCACACTGCGACCTTCCTCCAACTTCCCAATGATTCGACCTCGGGTAAAAGCATCCAGATGTCGTCTAACAGATTGATTATTCGCCATTTCTCGCTGAGGCAGCAACTCGGTGTGATTTTAACTGCTATACGGTGTGCAATCTCTTTTCCAGAAATACTAACCTTACACCGACAACATGCTTTACTACTCAGACACTCCCCCATTACGTCTACCTGCATATCTGCGCATGTGGTACCGTACATCACCTCACTTAATCTCCTGATTGGTCTTTCTGTCCGCTCTGCCTCTTCGTGCTGCTGATATGCTAATTTTTCGACTTCGTCCTTAATTTTTGCACACCAGTATCTATATAGGATTATCATAAATTGAAAAAACTCAGGGGATCATGGGGGGTCCGGACCCCTAAGACACCCCTCTTGTATGCGCCACTGAGTATATGTCTTTCGTTTGCATATCAGAACTTTTACAACTTTCAGCATTTTTATACGGTTTTTAAACTAAATCTAGTTCTGTATTTCGCTATATAGTTTTCGTTTAATAAGGAACTTACCCCTAATTTTATTGTAATGCTTATCTTTTTTACTCGATTTTTTAACACAAATTTCTGAGGAGCTTAGCTACCATGTAAAAAAAAATCCAATGTATCTACACAATTCTTTAATATTCAACATTATTCCACTGAGGTTGATTTAGACTTGATATATTTGACTGTTGATTTGTTGATGATTGAAAATATTCTAGGGATATCAACCGAGGCTGAAAGCAATTATTTACAAAATGCGTCTTATTATTGGCGTTATGTTCTGTTATTCATGTTTACTTAAGAGACCACCTGCTATCGTTTCTGGATATTTTCCTTCAATAATAATAATGATTCAAGATTTTTTAAGCTTACACGATGTCGTTTTCCTTCATTATTTAAAGCTTTTCCAGAATATGGCGCAATATACCGTAATATATACGATGTAGTATCATCAACGATCTTTCACCTTCCTTCTATCAGAGTTTTTATTGGCATGTTTTTTTTTTAAATCAGAAATACATTTACGACAGAAAGTATCAGATAAAATCAATGCGTCAATAAACATATAAAAATATTTACGCAAGAGATAAATAGAATTTTGTTTATAAATATTGAAGAATTGTAGAAGTATGTAATCACGTGGTATTCTAGATTTTCTTTCCTAGGCTTAATTGTCATGCATGAATACTATTCGCATGCCTTAAAATTTAAGGTTAGTTTCATAACTGTGTTCCAACTATTGAACAATATTTTTTTTTAAAAAAATATGCTGACAATTCTGCTTAAGGAGAATTAGAAAAATTGAAAAGTAACGAAAATATGTGATATTTTTTCTGGGGAAATTATATTTCTATGACTACATCATCCCAGAAATAGAGATACCATCAACACGTAATTGTAAACGTTGTGTAAATCTACATTATTCAAGTTGTTACAGTGCGTATGATAATACTTGTACTTGTTATTTAAAAATTATCAGTTTCCTCGTTTCTGTGGATGAGAGATTTAGCTAATAAATATCATACTAGCCCAAGGTTAACACAATATATTTTTTTTTTTACATGAAGAGTTCTTCTAAGTCTTAACTTGAAGTCTGTGAATTTCACATGTGCATATGTAATATATTTACTATTTCTACAATGAAGACTTTAAACGTCGAAAGGAGAATATTGAAAAGAAAAATATAAAAGCAAAATTTCCAATATGTATTATTATTATACACTGTGATCCCCAAGAATTAAGATACAACCTTTAATTTTGAAGTTTCTTGGGTCTGAGAAAAGGAATGAACATACAGAAACAAGAATCTTTTTAAACACGCACTAAGCAATTTTCTATTGAATACAACACAGAAATTTGCATGCTTAATACAAGCATGATTCACAACAAAAACCAAAGCACTTTTGGCTGAAAAATCCATTCTAGGAGAAAGCGGTAAGTTGCATCTTTATGTGGAAAAATATAGCGATAAAAAAATTAGATTATGATAAGGAATGCCAGCGTCAACTTCCCATGCACCGAAATGAGCGACGAAGATTAGACACCACTTTACAGCTTATTTAACGACCTTCACGACGGTAATCACGACGGTAATATGCTCTATCGGATTCAGTTCTGGAGATTGAGCTAGACATTTAATTCGTAAAAATCGTGATCTTCTTGATTATCCTCAACAAGCATAACTAGATGAGGTCGCACATTGTCACACATCAGAATGAATTCATTACCAATAACAGCGGCATATGTTCAGACACATCGGTCAACAATCTTAAGTTCAGATATCTTAGATTAGCCATTCTATGAAACATATGCAAGTCAGTGTGACTACCGAGAGAAATCCTTTCCAGATCATGGTTCCACAATTTCTGTGACTGTGTCTTTTAACATTATTGGATTGTTTGCAACTGCTTCGTTGTGTTTGTTCTCTAGATCTTCAGACGCCTTGAATTGCTCTGCATTGTGAATCTGGACTCGTCTAGGATGAGTACAGAAGCCCATTGCTTTTTGGTCTTGGAAACGTTTTATTTTGCTCAACATAAATAAGCACATCTCTGTTGTCTGTGTTCATTTAGACACACACACAACTCGTCGTTTTGCATGGAGACCTGCCTTGTAAAGAAGTCCTTACAGTGTAGTAGCGAAAATTAAAGTTCTTGGTGCCACAAAATAATCAGCAAACGAGCTGAAGCCTAGTGATGCTTCTCCTTCTTCAGGCTGAAAGAGCTAAAAAACTATATTTTTCAGATATTATAACTCGCTATTAATCTGGAACATGTCTTCTAGACACTGAATTTTCAAATTCATACTGATTCTACTGTCGCTGGACTACTCTGCGAAATATATTGATACATCAAGCAGCATCAACTTGTGACAACACCATTTCCATCCATCTGACCGACCTCCATTAAAACAATTCGAGAAAATGACTTAGCTAGACTCTCATGAATATTGTGTAACAACTATATTGAAGGTTAACAGTGATGCTCAAAACGTACGCACGAAGATGTTAAAGTTTGATTTTTGCACACTTTCTCCCTCTCCTACATGCGTCAATTTCTTTAAAATAAAAGCGGTGGCTATTATTTTTTTTTCATGTGCGTTTTTTTAAGAGTTTTTTTTTACTAGTATTTATATATATATGTATAAATTATAGATTTTCTTAGAACCGTTTTTTTTTTCGAAGTCCATCTAGGAAAAATTATTGTACCAAAATTTTTGGATGCCAATGTGAAAATAAATGAACCCAAAATTATTATTTTAATAGGAGGATCTCCGCTGCATTACCTCTAATATTTTGTAGATACTTATGGAAGCCTATTTCACGCACTAAAGAAATAACGCAAACAAATTACGCAAAATCCATGCCTATGATTTGAATGACATGTCTGCGTCTAACTAAATTAATTTTCCCTAGATAAATTGATGCTTAAATGAGATTTCTTCTTCAAGAATTTTCTTAGGACAAGATTTTTTCCACCATTAGCTACTGAAGGTTCTTGAAAAAAAAATACAAATATCCTCTAACCGAGAATTTCTGGAAATTTTCTATGACATGGATTTATTTAATTACTTAATATTTCATCAGTATTTGCCAGAACCCCTTTAATTTAAAAAATATGATATCCTGAAGTATAGTTTTTTTTTCTTCTTGTGGATCCCCTCAAAACTTCTACGTAGCCCGATTGGTGAACGTTATACTAGATATGCGAATGGAATATTTTAGATACACTTCGCGATCTTGATCCGGGAAAGCTTCAAAAAAAGGTATTTCTTCTTTTTTCGGCGAATTTTAAAACCCCCCGCGAAAATTATGTAAAGGAAATTGAATGTCACATTCAGTAGATTTTGTAATATATACTCAAATTATTTCTTTAGATAGCTTTTGCAGAAATTCGAGTTCGAACCCCAATCCACCATGCAAGAACTCGAGATTTTATCACCAATGTTCTGTTGTCTTTCTTAATACTTGTTTCTTTTTCTCCTTTCTTTAAATACTTCTTTCTTGTTCTCCTTTTGACATAACTCTTTTTAGAGAAATTACTGAAGATAGTTAAATTTGAAATAAAATAATAGGATATTAAATAAAAAGTTTTGACTAAAATTGTTTTAGGAATTATAGTTCAAAGCAAAACCAGACATAAAATTATTAATACATCTGACACATAGCCAGTAGCCACAAGGAACTCCTGATCATGACGACTGGATAACAGCCCAATGTAATGAATAGATAAATATTCAGGAATTCATAATAAAGATTCTAAGGGTAATAGATGGTCAAAATTGAATCAGCATTTTATTTTTCCTTTTTCTTTTTTGGTCTTTGTCGGTTAAACTTAAACATAGACGACAACCCTATCCCATCAAAATGACCGAGGTAGTTACGGTTACGGTCACGAACTCGTGGCCGGAGTGTCTCGAGGGCTCTAGTTCTGGTGCCACTGAATACCAGCCATGTAGAGATGGCTGATGCACGTTAAATCTCTTGAAGCTCAATGTCCTCCCGTTGGTGAAGTAATTAGAAGAGGATCTGACAACTCAAATGGGGGTCGTCCTCGGCACTTGAGAGAGATTCAAAAATACGACGTCCTTCACCACTTGCCCTCGTGTTGTTTTAATTGTGACATTAATATAATTCTCACTTTTATACAAATCACGTTGTTATAGAAATGCAATATCAGAAGAAAAAACATATCTTAATAGTAGAATTAGATATATTTTTGTATTAGGACAGGTTAAGTTTGTATTACTTTACTTTAAAAGATTTCGATACTACAAAACTCTATTTTAATATTTCATAGCCTATAAAACACTATAATTTCATTTTCTTATCATTTTAAATAGCACAATTAATATTTTCAAAATAAATTAAAATTTTGTCTAAAACAAAATAACAATAACTCAAAAATAAAAAAGAAGCTTTATATTCAATCAAAAAATATCAAATAATCCCACCAATGAGAAGATTTTTCTGAATTTTCTTTCAAAAAAAATTACTATTCATAAAAGAACAATAATTTTTATTCTGCTTCTCAGAATAGTAAACAGGATGTGACTTTTCGAAAAATCGTGCTAAAATATCTACATTTTCAAAAATGGAAACTGATAACATAAAATAAATTTCATTCTTTACACGTAACATAATTCAACAAAATTCAAAATTGCACTAGCAGTTTTTAAAAGAAAATTTAAATTCAGCCAACATTATTGTAATTCCTTTAATATGAAAGTAATAAAATGAAGAATCATGATACCTTGAATTATAAAAAAAGAGTAGAACTTTAAATTTTAAATGCATCAATTCATTATAGATACTATGAGATAATCACAATTCATAAACAGGAATCTACTTGAATATATGTTCATGGTATATATTGCACATTATAAATAATGATTCAGCTCTTACGAAAGATTTATCACATTTCTGTTTCAAAAATGGAAAGCTTACCATTTACCGAAAAATAAAATAAAAACAGAATGAAAATAACGTCTTGCTTACTAAGCCGGTAAAGCGCATTTGCTATTCTAGTTACTCAAGATTATTGATAAAAATTCTTACCAAGCTAAATGAAACGGTGCTACCTAATAATGAGTAAAAAAAAGGTTCATCACATTGGAGAATGACTCACTAAAATTTTTATGACTTTTGTTTCTTTGATAAATGTGAGTAATGAGTGATTGAAATATTATATTTCTTATTAACTGGCTTTTTTTCCATATTCAATACAAATTTACTTTAGAATTTTTCGCAGAGAATACTGGGGAAAAAAATGGTACTTAACTTATATTCAAAACACGCAATATCAACAGAGAGGAATTAAGAGAAAAAAATACACATGGTTCTTTCGTGTCATCGCAACCTATTGGCGACATTATATGAAACGAAGCATATGTTTGTCAATTCAGTGCAAACGACACATGCGAAATTGGGGTTACCAAATTGACGAGTTATCTTGAACTTTGGCGATTGTTGCGATAATATGTAAGTACCGTAAATATTTTTGCATTCTTAGCTTTTTTTTTAACTTTTCTAATTCGAAATATTTTTTTAAAAATTGGTTATAATTTTATAACGGTACGCTGCGGATTTTTCCGCCAGATAGTCGTAAAATTTCGCCAATTTCAATTGGATAACATTAGACTTGCTGCCTAAAATCTATTTGGCATTATTTCAAAATCACGCCAAAAACGAGTAGCGTACCGATGTCAAATTAGTTTTAAAAAAATTACGTGAACAACTGCATTCATTTAAAATATTTCTCAATTGCTTATAATTTAAAGTTAAATTGGTACACTTACGTAACGTGACCATTTATTCCTTGACTCAAAACGGGACATTGTTTTATTTAGGTCAATTAACAGGTATAAAATGAAAAAACACTTTTTTAAAGTTATTTATTCAGAAAAAGTTAGTTAGCTTAAAAGATATGAATTAAAAGATATACCCAAAATGTGTGTGTGTGTGTGTGTGTGTGTTTAATTATATCCATATTTATCAGAGGAACAAATTTGCTTTAATATAGCAGGTGAAGATTTTAACTAAGAAAGAAACTTTCTCTTGGCACGTTTTATTTTATATCCACCTTAACTATCAACATCGCCTTTAGAACTGAAATTTGTAACTGGGTTTTCTCAGGTGTCCACAATTTGTTCATCATAGAAAATACTTTTCTACTGGAGCATTTGTAGCAGGCAAACATAAAATATATTCAATTAAAATAGAAAAGTTTTCATGCTGTAGATTGTTGGCGTGAAAGTGTTTGAATACTTCCACCCAACGAGTTTCCGTGAAACATTTAGATTATTTCATTCGGTTACTTTTTGCGATGTAATGTAGTTAGAAATTATTGAAAATTAATCAAAAACACACTTCTGTATCGTTATTACAGTCAAAATACTCCTTTTCAATTAATACATCCAGAGATTTTTGAACGTCTTCCCATGCGGAGACCTTTTTTAAATCTGCCCAATAAAATATCTCAATTTCTTTGATAAGAAAGCAAGTCCACTGCTCCAGATATTTACGTCTTGTTTTATAAAGTTCTTAGCCTTCCTTTTACAAACTCTTCATCTATATCAGTACCATTATCCTTTGATTTCACCATTAATGACGCACCGTAAATGGAAGAGACTGATTGATCTGTTTCTGAGTCAAATTGTCTCTTTGTTGATTGATTTCTTTTCCAGCTTCAGTTGCCGATACAGTCTGACCTTCAAGTTTCAATACAGGTTTCCGAAAACGGGACAATTTTGCATCCCAGAGTTCATTTCGGGGACACCGGGACTCGTAATTATAAAAAGGGACAGTCCCGTTCATAACGGGACGTCTGGTCACATTATACTTACGTATTATGCCGTCGAACTATTTGGCCAAATCAAAAGCTGTCGTAAATAATATTAACTTAAGTTTATTCTACACACTTTTATTCCTATAATTACTCAAATAATCAAAAAGATCTCTAAATGAATAAATATATCTCGAAAACATACAAAAATTAAATACATATTAAGTTCAACCACCGTCGATTACGCATTACAATTCTTTTATCCGATTAAATTAAAAAGTTTAGAACAATTACAAAGATACCAACTTAAGCAACATAACTTTAACTACAGACGATTATATATCAGAAAATAAATTCAGTAATCAGACAGGAATTAGAGTTGAATTAAAGCAGACGATAATAATATGGAAGAGAATTTTTAACCTAAAAACAATATCTATAGCTGCTGTATAATTTAAACAGTCAATCAAAAAAGGATTCGAAATAAAAAAAAATATTTAAATAGAACTAATCTATTTATACAATGCGAAACAGATATATACACGCATGAACAAAATTAGTGGGCTTGTAAATGCTTAGGAATAGTTTCCACCATTGGCTTCAAATTTTGGAATTCGGCAACATCTTTTCATTTGACGAATTAGTCAACTGTATAATATTTACATTCAGTTAAAATTGCTCAAGCAACTGATTTCAAAATTTTATAAGAAGACTTTACAAATAATTTTTTATGATACATAGAAATTTAGCCATGACAGTCACATGATAAATGTAATCATGTGTTTTCCATTGAAGTCAAAGCTGACATTAAATTTGTACTTGCAAATTCCAGATACAGTTTTATTTGATAATTGGATACAAATATTCAAATATAAAAATTTTCTCAAAAATTTTTTTAAAAAAAAAGTTACATTACACAGGCACATGGGCATTTTCTTTATCTACGTACGTTATAATTGTGAACAAACATGTAAGAAGTTCCTGTGAAAAAACGAATCATAAAAGAAAAAGTTGGTAAAAGGGAGGTGGTGATTGGTGAGAAACACGTGATTGGATTTATCATGTGATTATGAGTGACATCGCATGAATTTAGCTCATTTATAGTTAGGGAATAAATTTTGTAGTTTACATAACAAATATGAGTAAGTACTGTCATTTTTGATGTCCTGACATTTTTCCTCAAATTTTGAAAATGTATTTACGTTAAAATGAAAATAAATTTAGAGCAAGCAAATAGATGTTTGCTGACGTCAGGATAAGACAATTTCGAATACATTATTGACAAATCACGAGATCCATCATCAATTGCTTCCGTGTTATTTGAATAAATTTCTTATGTATAATCAATAAATTACTATTTTACCAGACATACATTTTTAACTCAACTTACTGTCAACAGTACTTTTCTTAATCCATTTTCAAGGGAGGAAAACGATTACTCGTACATAAATTGATAATAAACTTTAAAAACCAAGAAAAAAAGAAAGAACAAGAAAGTGAGGAGGAGATTTTCTCATAAAAAAGTCGATGCCATAAAATATTTCGAAAAACAATTTATCTATTCAAAATGTGTCCTTATTGAACAAAACTCCTCCATAAGTAAGGTTTACCGGAAGCAAATGTGCGTTTATTGTAAATAAATCCTGATTAATAATATGTATAGTATAACCATAATTTTTTAATAAAAGTTTTAACTTTTTCTCGAAGCAATATGTATATGTCCCTAATATTATTTTAAATATTGATTGAAACTAATTTATTAGTATTGTATTAATATTAAATATGTAACTGTGTTATGTTAAATTTACAAACACATTACCTAAAACTTTACATTTTAAATATTAAATGTAAATATAAATACACTTATGCATGCAGTAGAACGTCGTTTATATCCGAACGTTTATTATCCGGAGCGTCAAATATCCGTACCAAAGTCCGGATACGTATTCGAACAGTGCAATGCTGAATAGTTGTTTCAATTGAGCCCAAAATTGACGGGAAAACCCAAGGTGAGGGATATTTAGGGAATTTCAGTTGTATGATTTAGAGAAAATCTGCACGGAATATTAGGCCAGATTGTTTCCAGGTGAGGGAGTGCATACGTGCTCTTTTGTTGAGTTTTATTGATGTAGAAACCTGAATGGAATGCGATGCAGAAGACTGTGTACTCAAATGCTAAATGATGACGAGATTATGACTTCGTGAAAGAAGAATAAGACTTTGTCGACGATGAAGGGGATGAGACGATGACAACTACAACGAAAGTAGCAAGGGTCCATCAATTCTGTTCTGTGGCGTTTTCTGCGTTATAAATAGCTATGGAGGGGTACGAACAACAATCCGAGTGCTATCCTACTCAAATACTGCTGTTCAAGCGAATCAGACACCTTGCAGCGAAAAAACGAAGGTGTACAATGGTACAGCGAAAAATAAGTGATTATTTTCCACAATAAAGGTAAAATTGCGACATTTTGCACCTATTTTGCATTTTCTTCAAATACGTTTCCCGCATACGATGTTGTCAATATTCGTATAGTGTCCGGTGTCATATACTGCATAGATCGCATTCTGTTTTCGGTTATCCGAACGGAGTCCGGTCACAATTGATTCGGATAAACGACGTTCTACTGTATTACATCATCAACCAAATGCTGTCATCAGTATAAGTATAGTGTTTGAACATGCGCGGAAATGTTATTTTACTAACGGCTGCATATCACGGCATTTGGCGACGTCTTTTGATTTAATGAAATCGTCGACCACTGAAAAATTATACGATTGCTTCAACTTATAGTTCACTTTTATCTTATACCAACATTTGAACATCTTTACCCAATTACGAAATTTGAAATTTTATCCAAGCTTTACAAATAGAACAAGAAGTTCAATTAGTTTAATGTCTGTTTTGAATTCACACGTTTTTGACACGCGTTTGTCTTTATCATGTGACCGTCATGAATTGAGCTCATTCTCAACAGCGCTCTTGATCATTTCGTAGGATCTTATCAATAATTTAGTAATAAAACTATTTAATAAAACTGCGTTAACTGAATATTTTGTGTAATTCCTAATCAAAGTTAATGAAAGCTCATTAAGTCGAATTTTACCCTATCGAATACATTACAAGATAAAAAAAGATTTATTGTTGTGAAATGACTTAAATCCTTTTAAAGGTATTAAAATTAAAATGGCGCATCAGCAATATCTTGAAAACATTTAATGAAGGGTTCCGAGGCACTTTTACGGGTCATAAATCAGTCAATTTTTTTGATAATTTAAAACAATGATGTGTGCAGTAGCATTGCAAATAAGCAATAACTGAAAATGATTTGATTGTTTAGGGTTGTTTTTTTCGAAAAATTTATTTTTAATAAAAATACTTATTAATCATATTTTTGAAAGTTTGATTTAGGATTTTATGATAGTTAGAAAATATTGTATGTTGTTTCCTTATGATTTAATTTTTTTTACACTTTTTACTCGTATTTTAGTGGATTAAATTCATCTGGCGTCATAGTCACATGATAATCATAAACACATGTTTATAACGTATTATTTCTAATTCAGGAGACGTCATAATCATACAATAAATACAATCAAGTATTTCCAGCTAATCAGTAAAGTTCGTTGTGTTGCCAACTTTTGCTCTTTACAGAAACTTTCTTTTAAAAGACATATTTGTCAACAATAATAACATACATAAGTAAGCAAATACGGTGCAACAATTAAATAACCGGACTAGTTTTAAAACTAGCTTTATTGAAATCAATGTACGAATACCTATTAATACCCTTCAACATACTCCTTTTCCTATCAATCCATAGCTCCATAGAAGTTTTTAATCGTTCAAAGCATGTGACCCATTAGTGTCACCATCTTCAGTAAGTTTGCTGTTTTTGTCTTCACCTCTTCTACAGACTGAAAATGTGTTCCCTTCAAATGCATTTTTCACCTAAGAAACAGTAGAAGTTATATGGTTCGAGATCTGGTGAGTACGGTGGATTCTCGAGTACAGTAATGCGTTTGTCAGCCAAGAACTGTTTTTCATAGAACTCAAAGGGCAACGTGTGGCGTTGCTTTAGTGCAAAATCAAATGTGTGCTCTGCCAATCTGGCCTTTTCTTCCTGTCTCTTTCTCTAAAATTTCTCAAGACCTCAATGTAGTACTGCTTTTATCGACTGGTACTCATTCAGTCTTGATGGTGCCATTAATATCTAACAAAAATGATGATCATGGTTCCTTGAAGTCACATATCGACCAGAAAGTTCATCATTTCAACAACCTCCGATTCTTCCGAAAAACGTTTGTGCCACACAAAAATTCGGCTATGTTGCGTACAGTTATCTCCAAACACCTTCTTTAACAGCTTAAAATATTCAGATGTAGTTGTTTTTTTTTTAATTTCACGAAGAATTTCAAAT
>BMAO01022396.1:0-12620 GCA_019973975.1 Trichonephila clavata | reverse complement strand
AAGACACAAGTTTTTTAATGTCAGGCTCTTGCTCGGCATTTCTACGAGCTTATCTACTGTCAACTCGTGATTGTGCAAATTCAGCAGCTCTTCAACGGTGTCACTATTCACTTCTAAATTCATTTGCCTGGTAAGATCGACAAATTTCCAATCAAATTAACAATTTCATCAGGCTCTGGGATTGATTCCACCTGAGTTCAGTGTGGGAAAAAAAGTAAGACGAATTAATGAGATTTGAAAATCACGAAG
Source organism: Trichonephila clavata (assembly GCA_019973975.1). Lineage (NCBI taxonomy): Eukaryota > Metazoa > Arthropoda > Arachnida > Araneae > Nephilidae > Trichonephila > Trichonephila clavata. The sequence goes on along the minus strand of BMAO01022396.1, from coordinate 12,371 downwards.
CTCCGAATTCGCGTAAAGAGTCGAGAAGGATTATACTTTACTTATAATTAATTTTTTAAAAATAATTGAATTTAGAATGTTAATATTTTTAAGGAATTTAAACAACATTGATAAAAAATATTTTTAGGAATATCAATCCTGTTATCCCATAAACCCATGCCAACTTTGTTTTTATATTTTGATATACTAAATCAAGTTTATTGTTTCTTATGGCACTTACTGTAAAAGGTGTAGATTTTAAAATCACTTTCATATATTTTTATAATTTTTCTTGATGTTATCCGACTACTATGAGAAAACGTTTTTTTTAATAAAAAAAAACCATGATATGGGATGTTTTTTTGGATTTATTTAGTATATATACATATTTTAAGAAAAATATGCTAAATTAAGAAGAGAAAAATAAATTTATTCCTACTAAATTAGGAAAAAATTAGTAAAATATTACAAAAATTTTATAAATGGGGTCCCTTTTTCTATATAAAAAAGTTTGAACAAATTTCAATTTCGATGTTTTGCTTTGATATTCATTTTTGAAATGACCTTCAGGATAAGAAAATATTTGATTTTTACCAAAACTAGAGCACTTTATCTTAGTTACATGGAAATTGCTTAATAAAAGCGATTATATTCCAATAAGGAATGTCAATTTTGTAACAAAACAGTGATTAATGATGGAAATGGAATCTGATGGAAGAACTCTTCCACTATTTTACAGAACATACACAAAAATTTTTATATATAGTTAATGATATTCAAAACTTTTTGAGCAATCGCTGTCCTCGTTTGACCATTTTGAAAAAAAAAAAGACAACACATTTCGCATTTTAAGTGTGACATCTTGCTTAAAGGTGTGGTGCCTGCTTTTACTAAAACCCTTGTAGTTTTTGTTCTAGAGAATAGAAAATATTAAACTTGGTATTCTTATAAAGCTAATAAAACGCCCTATAAAATAAAATCATAAAATTTTTTGAATTTTTGGAAAAATTCACAATTTTAGAGGAGGTGGATACTTAAAATACTAAATGGTCAGCTTTTATGGTATTTTGAGTGCTAAAACTGTTTGAAATAATTCAGGAAATAAAGTAATTTTAAATTAGTTGTTACATAATTATAAATTAGATTAAAGAGGAAATATTGTAGGATACTGTTAATGGAATCTCATTTAAAACTAATATTAATAAATAGATCATTAACTAATATTAACTACAATATTATGTTTTTTGGTTGTTATTAAACATTGAATAATAAAAATAATAAAAAATTATTTTTATTTTATTTGATTTTTTTCTGCACTAACGTTTTCTGGAATTACTGGGAACGGTATATGAAAATACATGAACAAAAATATTGTGAGTATATTTGGCTAAAGAGAGAAACTAAAAATAATTTTAATGCAATTTTTCTGGTGCATTTGGGATAGCGGACGCTTCCTTTTTACATCTGACCCCGTCCATCTGTAAGCCGGTTAGGTGTGTGGGAGAAAACTGAATGATCCACAGACATGATTTCAATCTAATCAATTTATTAATTCCAAATATCAATCAGACACAATACAATTCTAATTAAGGTAGATGATATATAGTAGAGTGTGGAGGTGAGATTCTATAACACGAGGATACTACTACAGACCTCATCTGAATCTAAGCTTAAATACGCTCAATATAACTACGTCGCTACTAATAAGCTAACTTCGACTAATCAAGCTCACAATACCTGTACTTTTTATGCATCGGATCCTACACTGGAAACTTGCAGGTGATCTCTATTGGTCTTGATCAACATCATTGGATCTACGCTGCGTAATCTTTTTCCTGGACGTGTCAACTCACAAACTCGCGAAAACAGAATTTATATAATACACTTCATTTACATAATCACGCTTCCTTACTCGGGGAAAGTTGGTTGAAATAAATATTTTCCTAAAAGAGTCATGAAGGGATTAGTAGAGACGCGTATAAATCCGTCACACATTCACTAAAGGAAAGCAGTAACTGGACCTAATTAAATTGATTAAAATTGATTGGGAAAATCTTTACCACAGCATACTTAATAGCTTTTCTAGTTGAAAATTTTTCCTGATCTGCCTTTAAATTTATTCAATGTTTTTAGTAAAGTTTATTTAAATTACATAACTTGAATTAAATTTTCTAATTTATTAATTTTTCCTTCTTTTAAACGATTAAAAACAAACAAATACCTTCAAACAGTGCTTTAAAAAGCCTCCACTTGCTAAAAAAATGTTTTATAGCTTAACTTAAAAAAGTTTTTAGGTATCTCATACTGTACATCTAGAAGAGATAATAAAAAACACATTTCCCCCGAAGAGAGTTGAGCCAAATGAATTATAAACGAAACACAACATTTAATAAATTTTTCATGTTTTCAATACATGGAAAACTTTTCACCAGAAAATGCAGATTGTGCTATACCTAATGTAATATTTACCGAAATAATTTATTCTAAACCGCATGTGGTCAAAAATGGTTAGCATCAAGTTGAAGATTCACTTCCTCTAGTTATGTATTATTAACTAATACGTTTAACAACACACTAATATGGTTTAAGGTAGTGTATTCTGCCCGAAGTTTACAATATATATTTGTATAAAATATTCAGTAACTACAAACTTGTATTGAAAAATTTTCACGTATTATTTATGGCGCAGCTAGCGGATATATATATATATACATTTTCACTATACCCAATCTTTAAAACTTTTGAGCAACTCATTAATGTATGCGGCATTTTGTCTTCGCGCAGTAACAACACGTCCTAGCCATCATGCATGACAACCTCCTCAGTCCAAGGTCATTAGGGTAGAAGCACGTCTATTGCATGACAAACGCGCCCCTGGGGAAGCCCTTTTCCGATAAAAGGGATGACAGTAACAAATAGTAGAGGCTAGTCGAATCACTCTTATGGGGATCTATCAGATTTACTAGGGTTTCTCTTGTTATGTGAACGGGATTGGGGTGTTGGATTTGAACGGGAAGAGTGGGGTGTTGCGAAAATATATGGTGTGATTTTTTTAATCGTAAATGATACAAAGAGATGTATATTTTGTAGAAATATATGTAGGCATGTCAAAGCAAGATATAGATATTTTTTAGCGTAATTTAGGGATTGTGAGTCATATTAAAATATCGAAGTATTTTTTTAAAATTTCAAGTTTTGGAACAATAATTAATGTACATTGCATTAATGATGCATAAGTTTTAAAGTAGATGGTGATATTATTCATTACTTGCATTTTAAAATAACAAAACTTTTGAACCTAGTAAAATGTTTTATTTTTCGAAACGAATTGAAAAACACATTCTTCGTGGGAGTCCAAAAAGTAATCTTTCAGAGCTTCAAAATAAATTCTGTGCATTATTTTAGAGAACGAGTATTCCCTTTTAAAATAAGAACTTCAAAACAATTAACAAAAGACTAAATTATAGTATTAAAAGCATAAATTTTATCGGTAGAAAATATAAAGGTAGATACCAATTATTCTCTAATATTGTTCTTAAGAGAGTTTTTTTAATAGGTTGCGTAATGACAATTAAGCCTTTGCTGACACGTTGTACCCAAATGTGAGAGCCATTACATGGCGACACCATCTAGTTGCGGCTCTCGCAATCAAATTTTGATGCTTGAAGTAATTTTAATTCAAACTATTGCCAGAGTTTCAATATTGCCGTGATATAATTTCGCCAAGAGTACCATATCCCAATAGTGAAAGGATCTTTTACATACCACATCATCATATGGTATGCGTGCCTATGATTTTCGCTTCCAGAAAATCTACCGACTCATGACCTTGGGCTTATGAAGCTGGCGCGTTACTTCCAATCCACCTAGCCGACAGAAAGTTTTATTTATATTTGAAAGTAAATATCATTCTATAAAAATACTATAGAACCAGATTTCAATTGTGTGTGTACGTATCAAATAATAAATTAATAATTACAAATGTATGCGCATATTTAAGCAGTCTTTTTCATTTGTTTTTCAATAAATTTTAAAGTCATCGCTCTTATTAACTTTGTGAATTAATGTGTATTAATTGGAATTAAGGCATAATGCTTAATGCTTGGTGATGGTAGCTTCGAATGCAATGCGAACATAGAAATAAGTTATATTTAAAGCTGACTTGTTTTTAAAAATTCAAGTGATAAAAACATGATGCAAGATTCGAAGACGATTTAAAATATTTATAAAAGTGGAGGATTAGTTTTGCAAAACTTTTTATTTGATATTTAAAGATACAAAGTCTCTTGAGTTTCTTAGTTTTAAAGTTGTTCTAGTCAAATCAAATTGATTAACTTTAAAGAACGAACTCTGTAATATAAAAAAGTAATATAAATAAAGTAAGTAATGTAAAAAGTATATAAAAAATAATCAAGTAATATAAACAAATTTTTTAAAGTCAATTCCTACTTAGATCAGCAAAAAAAAAAAATATTTTAGTTACTTTTTATTAAATAGTTATAATTAATATAAATATGTATACACATATGACAGAATCAGAACATTAAATGGCAATTAATTTAAAGTGTCGTATTGTCATCCAAAACAATCGTTTTTTTGTTTCATTTCAACTGAATTCTTTGAAACGTGAGGGAAAAAAAAAATTTTTTTTTTAAAGTTTTGACCCAAGTCGGTAAAAATGAAGCCAACGTGGCTGTATCTGTAATTCTTTAAATAAATATTTTCAGTCAATTAAATTTAATTAATTGTAACTAGATTATCGTATTGTACCCCAAACAATATTGTATAGAAAATTTCAGCTCAAATGAGCGTTTTAAAATATGAGAAAAAAAACCTTTTCAAGTTTTGACGCAAGTCGCCAAAATGATGCCAACCTGGCTGTATATGTAATGCTTTAAATAATTAGTTTTAATCAATTTTTATTAATTATAATTTAATTACTTAATGTCATCCAAAATAGCGTGTATATAAATTTCAGCTCAATGAGGGTTTAAAATGCATTTTATTAACGATTAAAAATTTCAACAAGGTAAATATACAGAGAGTGTGAGCTGTAGTAGGAATTAAAAAAAAGTAAATTAAATCTGGTATGTAATTCTAAAAAGTAGATAGAGGTAAAATAACAATTAATAATTTTTTTTATTATTTGCTTATTGAATTTGGTTATTAAAGGTCAAAACACATTAATTATTAATATAAGTTTGGTGTGTATGCGGGCAGGACTTAAAATTATAAATTTTTAACAAGCATTTTTTCTTTAAAAATTAATCTTTTTTCTTTGTTTCAGTTTTTCGTACAAATGTTTGTGATAATTAAGTTCATAATCATGCACTCTCTACACACCCTAACCATCGATAAATGCATTTAATTGTTGCTGAAGGGAAAATATCCTTTTTAAATCTCAAAAAGAAAAAAAATGAATTTGCACGTTAAAATAAAATTTTCCCTTTTGTGTAATACAGTTTTAAAATTAAATTCAGTATTGTTGAAAGTAAACGTGAATTGCAACTTCAGAATATATATAAAATGCATGCCAAATTTAATGATTTCAGTTCGATAGCGATTTTATTATGGCCAACATTTTTCTTTAGTAAATTTTATGCATTTTTGTGCACATTAATTTTTCAATAGCCTTACGGATAGTTTGGATATCTATCAGGAAAAAAACACCACCGACTATCACTTATTACTTTCTTTTAAATCTATATATATGAATTAAACTACTTTATAATTAATTCAAGGCGCTCCTATTGGGAAGTTTGCGCTAAAGTCTTAATGAAGCATATCGTAAAAAGATGGTTTATTGATAGCAATTAATTTTATCTTCGAATAATTAACGTTTTGGAAAAAACTCCCTGAAAAAAGGGAGAACTGAATTAAAGTATTTTAGTGTCATTTACAAAACGCACGTATGTTTACACATTCAACTACATTTTCAAAAAACTAACATATCAGTCAAGTACACCAACATAAGCTAATAGATAAACTTTAGATTTAATCCCTTGTATCCTTCATGATCTTTGTGTCTTCACATTTAGATGCGTCAGCCACAATGCTGTTCGACAGCGTGCAGGCGTACAACCCCGGGGTATTAGACTCTGGACGGTTTGCAATTAAATTCTCCTAATGTTGAATTACCTGAATAACGTTCCAGAGTAGGTCACACTGATGGAAAGGTAGATTCTCGAACCTTTGCTAACCTAAACATTGCTTATGGGGATATTGATATGTGAGACAAAATGATGACATTTGCGGCTGGTATAATGCAGGTTTTGTGTTAAATATATATATATATATATACTCTTGATAACTGGAAGTTGGAGGGATCAATGAAAACTTAGAATTATTAAGAGGTCAGAAATAACTTCCAAATATACGACGAGAAATTTTTTTCTAACACATTTAAATTTGAAACTATGTTCCAAAACAGCACTTGAACATATGTATGGAATTATTTTAAAGTATTTTTAAAAAGTGCACAAAGGATACAGTATAAATATTATGCATAATTTAAAAGACCGAATTAAAAGAGTAAAGGAAATAAAAACCTTTCGCCTTTTTTGAATTTCTCATCACAGCCTCCAAGTTTATTCAGCTAACTGGTATTGTTGTAACCTCTGGTTACCCCTTACATCCGAACCTCTTTCTTGTCTATCTGTAAACTCGGCTAGATGTGTAGGAGGAACTAAATAATTCACAGATATTATTCGAATATAATTTGATTTATTAATTCTTATTAATGATTATGAAACAGACACAACACAATTCTAATTAAGGTACAAAACAATGGTAGAGTGCAGAGGTGAGATATTCTAATACGGGATAATATTACAGATCCTCAACTGAATCTAAGACAGCTTAAATACGCTCATTTACAACTACGTCGCACACTAATATTCAGCCTTTACTTAATCAAGTGTACAATGCCTGAATCCTTAATGCTTCGGATCCTTCACGGGAAACTTCAGGCACTTTCTTTGGCTTGATCAAATGACATGGCTCCACGCTCTGTATTCTCTAAATCCACTGCTTTTCAACCTTCACTAACCACTTCTACTTGCACACATCAAACGTATCAACTTCAGCTTGTTAACAACTACGAGTCAACAGGTCACTTGCTCTCCTTTCTTTCCTTCACTTTCCTTCACTTAACTTGACCTCTTACTTCCCTCTCAAGAAACCGAATTTATATAATATTCCTCATTTACATAAATCACGTTTGGTTTCTTATGAAGGTTGGTTGAAAAATATTTTGTTTTAAAGAGAAAAGAAGAAATTAGTAGAAACGCGTATAGATTCGTCACAGTATCTATATTTACTCTTGTTGGTCTTCATGCGAGAAAAATTTGCTCATAGTGCAATTGGTTTGGTTGCGACCAATTTTCAGTCATAATTTCTCTTCTCGGCCCCCTTCATAGAATAACAATATATTGAATTCAATAATCATGTACTTTGACGTTAAGCTATAACACGAATTTAGTTATAAACCGTACAAATTATCTATAAGTATTCAATTTTTTTATAATTTTGTCTATGACAAGCCCATGGGGACACTGGTAACACTAGGCAACAAAAAACAACTTTTTGTCTGTTTCCTAGTTTTAAGAAGCCTATTCTCACTAATTTTGGGTTAAAAAAACGAATATGTGAATGAAATTTAGTTATTAGCTCTTGTTTTTAAGATATACCACAACCCATCCATCAATTTATCGGTAAATTTGAAGAACAAAACATTACTAATACATACAATGCAATAAGTCATGTTCACGAACCGTGTTCATAAAAAAATAGTAGTATTTTTTAGTTTATTTCCAATGAACATTTCATTTTGAATTGCCTCTTGTATATCGAAGCCTGAGTATTCCTGATAACTGTCCAGCAGTAGTTTGCGATCATTGATTCGTCCGACGACCCTGATATATACGTTCCATTGCTGTGAATATCTTGATGAACCTTTCACCCTTGTTTACATCACTTACAGTTCCACAGTTTTTAAGGAAAAAATCAAGATGGGAATGTAAAAAGTGGATCTTTAGAGCACAGCATCATGGGCCATGAAAATTTTGTAGGGATTCTTTCACCAATTGTTGATAGTTTTCATCCTTTTTGCTGTCTAAAAATCCGTTATACCACATTTATCTTTGAGACCTAAATATAGTTGAATTGATTTACCTTGAGTTGTAAGACGAAAAACATCGAATATTACTTCAATCGTGCACTATTGCCTGTTTTTTTTTCTACTGATGCTCTGGGTTAGACTCAAAACACACCTGAAGAGAGGTGGCGTGGTTACACGCCTTTCGTTGAAATAAAAATAGTTCCTGAAGCAAGAGCTTCCATCTACCCTCTCAAATGAACATCAAAAAGATTATACACAGAAAGTAAAGATGAGTAAAATTACAGCTATTTATGAATAGCGAGTTCTGATTCTTGAAAACAAAAGCTAATCTGAAGTTTTTATGATGATTTCGTGTTTAATAGACCGAAATACTTCATAATAAACTATTTTTAGCCCGAAACAATTTTGTATGTTGCATGTGTAATTATTAAACTTGTTCTCAATTTGGCATTGTTAAATTAATTATCAAATACATTACGCAGTACTTTTTATATTTATAAATATATTATAATAGTGTAATTGTGTATTTATTTTTAATTGTGTCAGAATGTTTTTTGTTTAACTTTTTTTCGGTAAATTAATAATATTTTTAAATAATGTTTTACTTTCGACAGATCAGTTTGGTTATCAAGAACCCCTCGGAGGGCACGCGTTATATTGTCAGAACTATACCGTACGCTTAACGCGGGCGTTGGTATTTGCTTTTTACTTATCTTTGATTTGCACGTATTTTTTTATTCTTTTGGTGAGATTATTTGTGCTAGCTTCTTCAAAGATGCAGATTCACATTCCGATTTTTTGTGTGTGGAGAAAATGGGAATTTTTTCATTGAAGGCAGTAATTAGATGCTTGAAAATATTCGATAAAGAGCAAGGATTGGCAAGGCATGGTATAATTTGCTGCTTGAGAGAATTGAGACAATTTGCTGCTGGAAATAAAGGATGATGAAAAAAGGTTGATTTTTAAAAGCTTTTATTTAACTTACAATGTATGTATGTATGTATGTATGTATGTATGTATGTATGTATGTATGTATGTATGTAATTTGTTCGGGTGGAATCTTGCAACTCAATTTTGAAGCTGATATCTTCCTCCCATGGAGCTGAAATTTTGTATACACGTTTAGTTTAGATGACAATGCATGTTTGACCATTTATATTCCGATATTGCAATTAATTAAAAGATATTAATTAAAAACGTTAAACTAATTTTGGGCGCCAACTTGGATATATCTGCATTGTTGTAATAATTTTATTGTTACAACAATGACAAAAGTTGGCGTCGAAAATCGGTTTTCAGCCAAACTGGAATTTCATAACGTTGCGCTATTGACTGTATTAATTAACTTGATGTTTAATTGTCTAAAATAATTACATTTCTACAATGTAAAAATAATCTAAATTCTACCAACATATGCAATTTTTTTACAAATTTCTATCTATTTTCTTGGATTTAAATTCAAAACAAAAAAAGTAGAGCTATTTTTCAAGTAGATTGGTACATTGTATACCTTTCTCAACGCTGCCAAGTTAAACTGAGATGGAGTATTATAGAAATTCTAACTTTAACCCCTTAACTAGTTTGCCCGTACACCTTACGGGCTACTGAAAGTTAGCCACAACCGGTTTGCCCGTGCGCTGTATAGGCACCGAAAATTTTTCTTTCTATATTTTTATTGCACAGACATTTTTATTCCTATAATAAGGTTATTAGCATAGTGTGTCTTTAGAAGATGCAGAGAGAGAGTTTGTCCATGGTACTGAACTACTCTTCATTCAGAATTTTGGTAGTGGTGAAGGTGAGAATTTTTCACTGAAGGCAAGAATATATATTCTTGAAAATTTTGGATAAAGAATAGGGATTTACAAGGCAATGTACAATGTGTTGCCTAAAAAAAAAGGAAAATGGATAGATAATCCAAAGAAGTCGATATTATCTCTATCCCCATTGGAATATAAGACTTAGTGTTACACTATTCTTCATATTGTGTGTGCATATAAATATGCACACACACACATGAAATCCTATCAATCGTATGAACATGAAATTTTTTGGTAAGTGGAAGAAAATATATTTTAAGATGTATGTGGAATATTCTTCATAGTACGCAGAATGTACTTATTAAAAGCCAACATTTAAGGGTTTTTGTGTTCAAAAATTATAAAATAAAAAAAGGTGAGTAAAATTTTAAACCGGAGATTAAAATAAAAATCTTCCATTTTCACGCGTTCTGTTAATTATTATGCTTAGTTACATGCAGTTAAAAAATGGGCTTTTTTTGGGAAAATTTTGGTCAAAAAAATTGACCGCTTAAGAGGTTAATCTATGAAGCTCAGACAAAAAATAATTATAGAATCGGAAAGATCATTTATTTCGTCCCGATACGGTATAATGTTTTTTACAAAATAATATTTGTATTTCTTACGATTTTTTTTAAATAAGTCAAAATCGATGCGTTTTTATGAAAGTAATGCCTAAATTGACGCGCATGAATTTTTTTTTGTTTAAATGAATCGACATTCCATACTAAAACAGCTCATGATTTGCTCTTTTAGAATCAGTCATTTAAAAAATAAAATGTCGAAAATTTTTTTTTACGATTTTTCAAAAAATACTCAAAATTTTAATATTTAATAACTTTGTCATTTATGAAGAAAATCTCATAAAATTTTTTTTCGTGTGTAGGATAATATTACCCAAGATCTGTACGAAGATTGAAAGAATTGCTTAAAATGTACGGATTTAAGAAAAAATTGTGTTTTTCGTCTAGTACCCTTTTTGCGAGAATTCATTTAGCTCGACTGTTCGAAAATAACCAGCTAACACCTAGCAACAATGATGCGTTGAATGAGATGAACAGACTAAGAAACCTCTCGAGTGATAACTAAAAAGTGAAAAATAAATTGAAAGTAAAAAAGCTTTTTTAAAACAAGCTTTTATTTAAACGCGCTAAAAAGAATAAAATAAATTTTTCTTTAAAATTTTTTTACTATCAACTTATAACGTCATTACACAATTTATATGATATAAAAGCTTGTCGCGAGATTTACCTATGCAGATAAACAAGTAAATTAAATAACTTGATCTGATTGATTTCAATTTCTTAAAATTTTCAAACTAAGTAAATAAGAGTGCTTTAATCTTGCGACAAGCTTTTATATCATATAAATTGTGTAATGACGTTATAAGTTGATAGTAAAAAAATTTTAAAGAAAGATTTATTTTATTCTTTTTAGCGCGTTTAAATAAAAGCTTGTTTTAAAAAAGCTTTTTTACTTTCAATTTATTATCTCTGTCCTCATTGCAATGTAAGACGTAGTATTACACCACGCTTCAAATTGTGTGTGTGCATATATAGTATATTCAAACACACACACAAAATCGTAAGCAGTTTGAAACAGAGGCAGAAACAGGAAATTTTTTTATAAGTATGACAGTTAATACTTTTTAGATATATATGAAACGTTCTTCATAGCAGGCAGAGTGTATTTATAAAAACAAACGCTTAGGGATTTTTGTGTTCCACAATTATAAAATAATAAATAGTGTAAAAACTGTAAAGTAGAAAATTAAAAAAAAATCTTCCATTTTCGCGTTCTATTAAGTATTATGCCTAATTACATGTAATAAAAAAAATGTGGCTCTTCCAAGAGACACTCAAACCTACAATCCAGCTAAATAATTCTTTATGTGTATCAAAGTTCTTAAAAATAATTAGTACGAGCATGCTAGTTTGTAAGTTCTACAATACGAATTCTCTCAATGAAACAAACGTCAAATACTTTTTCTTTCACATTATTTTATTTATTTTCTGTAAACAAATTATCTTGCATATATTTAGGAAAAATTTTACTTGTTAAACAAGAATTGCAATTCATCAGATTGCAAACGTGTGTCAAACACAAGAGCACGAAATGAGACACTGAGCAAAAAATGTCGAAGTCTCGGCCATAATTAATGAAGCTCGCGCTCAGAAATGAATTTATTGCTTGTGTTTGTGTGACATTTTTCACTACTATTGAATGATTTATGATCGAATGACGGAACTTCTTTAATTTTTTCAAAATTAAAAAGGCTGGTTTGAGGAATTTAAATCGAATATATTAAGAAATTAAAATTTTCTCATAAAAGTGGAAAAGAGTTACGTGTATTCAATGCTAGATTCTTTTAATCTTTATACCTAAAATTTTTTTCCTTTGAAAGGATTGTGTTATTCATTCAATATATATTTTCATTTTTGTTTTAATATATTCAGGAATCACATGTTAAAGAA
>BMAO01022395.1:0-15166 GCA_019973975.1 Trichonephila clavata | reverse complement strand
TGCTGTAACATCTACTCACATTACATTCATCTTGGAATCGTTGCCAAGCCTGGAAATGACACTCTGGGCGATTCCAAGTTCCTCGGATACTTCCAGCTGGGTACGTCCACATTCCAGTCGTCCGATAATTCTACCACGTAAAAAATCATCCAAATGCTTCCTTTGTGCCATAACGATGTGGTTATTGCACTGAAGGCTTTTTAAAGCGCTTGTGAACAATTTTACTTCTTTGCCACCATTCCTTATATACCCCTCTCTTACACTCTCGTCATTGTAATTCTATCCGCGCCATCTGGTGGTTTTCTGTAATTTGCATATTCTTCTTCAAGATGTGTGTAATAATTCTACAGGTGAAATTTTTATTTTAGAGTTCAATTTCTGTATGATTCTGAAATTATCCTTAATTTATGGACATGAGTGTATATAAAACAGACGATGATTCGCTGCTAAGCCATACTTCCACACAGATGTTTGGTTCCACCAATCCATATAATTGTAACAATTCCTTGCGAGTATTCTCGCAAACCGTTCGAGCAGGGGTCTTCACTTGACAAAGGACACTCAATTCGTCTAAAGGAGGTAAAGTTGAAAAATGGAAAGATGGCTAGACATTTGTATCTCATCGACGCAACCATTCGACGATGTTGGCAAGAATGTGTGAATTTTGACTATGTATGTAGGAAGAAGGTATCAATCCACCAAAAAGTGCGATAGGAACTCACAGATCCAGACGCGTCATTATTAACAATCCGACGGGTAACTGGAGCATTAGTGATTGCAATGGCTTTCAATAGGCAAATCAGCGAGTGGGTGAGTTAGTGAATATTAATGTCGCACTGAAAAGCTACACGAGGGCTTTTGGCGATGGACCTCGTAAATTTGAACTATGCTCAAGTGACAAGGAGGACCCCTAAGATGGCACCCCTTCTCCTAACTACCACAACCAGCGGGAGGACGTAAGACGACTCAGTGGAGGGGAACCATAGGAAAGACACCTTCTTACACACTTATATCAGTCTTTTTGCAGTACTGCCGGACGCATTCGACTTCAAATTTTACGGGCTTGAGTAGAATTGTTTTTTCTCCGCCTCAGTGAAGACTTGTCTAGTGATACCCAGAGCAGCAGTGGGATTCTCCCCTAAGTTCGTCTGCCGCACTGCTTGACACTCAAGTGTAATAAGATGGGGTGTTGTTTTAATTTGATATATGGACTTCTTTGGTTGTCATCTACAACGACCTTACAGCACGATGATGTCTCTACGAGATCCTACTCCACGTAATGAGTTATTTCCTTCATGAACCTATTAGAATTACCTCCCAATGAGACAATTATCAGACTTATATAATAAATATGTCTACTTCACGGGTCCTTGCTTCCCTAACATATTCTTAACCGGCGCGATCATCGGATCTATCCTCAATAGAGGACGTCTGAATCTGATAACATTGCGTCTCCAACAGTTAATGGAGTGCAACCATCAACTGAAACGTATTAGGCAAATAATCACATAGGAGCCTGGAAAGCACTTACCAACTCTACGAATAAATACCCAGGATGATCATGGCTGTCATGAGGGCCAGATGCCACCTCAACGCATTATGTGTGTATATATGTGTGTGCATATTTTATCTTGTAGTTTTATTTCCTGAATAATAATTCGATTCTTATGATAAATTGGATTTTTGTTTTCATTATATAAACATGCACACCTCATTTACTGTATTTCGTCCCATTTTGAAAAACTCTCCTGTGTTCGTTACTCTTTCTGTTTTACAAAGTGTATCATAAAATATATCTCTCTCAAATAGCTGATATGATTCAGAACGACTGTGTTGTTGGAAATATATAACTATAATCTTGTAACGGGTCTATCCATGAACCTATCACTAATCCTCTTGGCTAAATTTCTTTCTTTTTAACTGTTGTTCTATTGAAAACTTCCCCCGTAGAAAAATACTTGACTTATTCAAATAAAGGGTTGTATTTAAGCATTGACTTTAAGATAAGCGAAGTTAGTTAGTGGAGATAGTCAAGAGTTAGTCGACGAGTAATTGCTGAGTGATCAAGATTGCTATTTGACGATTAGTCAATAAGATAGAGCTTAATTTTAACGTCCGGAGGTAGTACAACTAAGAGCGGAATTACTGTAAATTACACCGTAGACATCCAAAATGTTCCAGGAGTAAGTGCATTAAATCATATTCAAATATTAGGTAATCTTTTTGCCGTGTATTTACCCCTGAATTTTGTAATAGTGTGCATTTCCTACCCTGGGTTGTTAATTAAAGCGAGTGAATAATAAATTATAATTTGAACTCATTATGGCTGATCTTTTCTCGGACCCTCAAACTCCAATAAACCCTGCACGAGCAAGGCTATTACAATCTATATACTGTTTTCTGGAGAAAATTACATAACTGTACTCTCCTGATAAATCAAAATCATTGATAAATAACATTTTAGTTTTAGAAAAGTTTGCACATTTTGTGTAAGTTTTGAATATGGTGGTGTATGTGAAGTGCAGAAATGTTTTTATACAATACTTAAAAATTATTAGATCATAAAATATTTATTGTATAAGGAGACACAACATTACATAAACAAAAGTTATCCTAGCACTGTAAAATATGAATACAATATAGAAATAATCTTTCCTTAAAGAAACAAGCATTCCTTGTATGTTTTTATTATTATATTTCGCTCTCGGCTCTTAAGATCCAAAATATACTTTAACTCGATTGAAACATGGTTGGTAAGGGCTTTGCACACATTTTCACGAAATAAATGGAACCGACTTTTTCCGATTCTTTGTCGTTGCTTCGTTACTAGATTCTGTAAATGTTCCCAGAAATATTTCGTTTCATTTTACCACTTTTGTACTTCGGAAAAGGTCTTTTTTGAATCAAATAGAAAAGAGGGTCGAGTGCTTGTTTGTTGAAGCTAGAAAGAAGGGATTTTCCAAAAGTTGACATTTTATTTTCCAACAAGATATTTTTCTTCTTTCCTCCTAACTTTTGCTGCTATTATATCTGTGACTGTCATACTTCTCGAAATGTTTTTGGAAGCATTTTATTTTCTTCTTCGAGATACCACTTTTTATCGCCTTGGTTCTATTTTTCTTTATTAGTTTTCTTTCCCAAATGTTTTTCTATATTTCCTTTAATTCTACGTGGTGATAAGATCAAAATGTGAGCCCAATAGCGAAAATTGCCTTGGGTGCAGATAAAACAGTAAGACGTCCAAGTCAATATTTCTAAAAAAGTTATCAATAGTGTTTTTATAGCTTAACTTTACAGTTAATCGAGATTCAAAGGAATTAAGAAAATTAATGCACTAGAAATATATTCCTTTTATTTTTATGATTCAAAGTTGAATTGTAAAAATATTTATAGAATCTAAATACATTGAATTTCAATTTATTCGAATAATTTAACCAGATAAATACGAGTAGATTATGTAGAGAATTATTATTTTTAGCATTTTAATATTACAATTCTTAAAATTTTAAATCATTATAATTTATTGCAGTCTTATTTCTTGATATATAAAAGTGAATTTAATTTGTAAAACTGTCTTACACTTATCAGTTAACTATGTTTATATACAAATTCCAATAGTATTTGAGCGTTTCCTGCTTTGTAAATATTTGCCTTTTGACACTTGAATGAGAATGCAATATAAACTTTGATTTTATATTGGTTTTTTACTTCATAACTTTAAGCATAATACAGCGAAGTGATACGAGTACAATCTGATTATAGATAAAAGTTTGACATATATTCATGTGCCGTCATGTTTACATGTTCACTGCAATCATTTGTTTCCAGCCTCTCATTTCATAAGCTTTGCTGATGCCAACTTTTGATTTTTCAGTATAAATTGATATTACAATATTTGATTTACAGTATACAGTAAAGTACAGTTTTGATTTTACAGTTTATTTAAAAAATACATATTTGTAAGCAATAGTAATACTCCAGGGGCGCAGCCACCGCCGTATCAATAATATGGGGCTCCCAAGCTACAGGAGCCCCAATAGGAGTAGGAGAAAAGGCCCTAAAAGAATTTTGGTACAGGGCTCACTCAGGACCAACTATGACAGTGTAATGCACATAGGTAAACTAAATATAACATGATTTAAAAGTATACGTATAATATAAAAATTTATTTTTAGACTTCGAATTTTTTTGAAAGAATCTTAATACTTGAACATTTTTACCCAATTATCAAATTTGAAATTTTATCTAAGTTTTACATGTAGTCTCATGATATGGTTCTAATACAGTGGAGAACACGTGACTGCATTTATCATGTGATCGTCAAGAACTTACCCCATTGTTTATAAACATAGTTGTTTAAGTTATTAAGCAAAAAAAATTGTTTAAATTGTATTTTGCTCTAAAATTTAAATATGCCTATTTCCTGTATTGTATATACCAACAATTCGTAAAATTTCGGTCTTCAAGGGCCCCCCTTTATTTATCAGCCTGACATTGCGGACCCCCCAAGATTTTATCACCCTTTCTGACTAAATATTCCTGATAAAAATGCATGTTCTAGAAGAGTTTTTTCTTTCATTTAGGGCTATTTAGCAATATAGTCTAGAATGGCGATTCAGAGTCTCTAAAAGAGAAAATCTTTATATGTGACAGTGGACCCCCTAGAGAGGCACTGGGGACCCCACGGTGTCCACGGACTACAATTTAAAAACCGCTGGTACATACTATTCGAACAGTTAACTGTTTCGGAGCTTTTAGAAAATGTGCATGTAAATTTCGCCGAACAAAACAAGCAATGATGAGTATACTGTTCAAACACGTGGTACCGGCAATATCGAATTAAGTTGTAATTAATTTATTTTATTCGATTTCGTTTTTCGCATTTATTTACATGCATAAAATAACGCATTTTTCATATGAGTGAGAAAAATGCACACCACACACACATGACAAAGAAGTTTCCTACTTTAATTTACTACCAAATGATGGTATTGAGCAATGTATGCACTGGTATAGCTAATCCTGAGCGGGCCCTAAATTAAAACTTTTGGGGGGACTTTTTTCGAAAATAAAAATGTTCGCACATTAATAAAACTTATTTAAAAGTGTCCCAATATTACACATGATGGGGCCCTTGTAGCTTGTTGGCCAGTATCATTGATACATTGGTAGCTACGCCCTTGAAAGTAAGACACAATGTATAGTGAAATTTCGCAAATTCAACACTATTTACAACATTTTTCTGAACAACCGTATAATACCTGCATGCTTCAAATTCTTTCGTTTCCCTGCAATGTACTATTCTTGATGAATCTGGTGAAGGCTCGACACTGACTTATTCAACTTTTAGTTTAGATAAAAAAAATATTGCGCCATACTGCAGATGCAAATGTAATAATTGAATCATCAATTGCTTCTCTGATAACTAATAAATGTGATTAATATACTAATATGACAAAATAATTCACACCATACGGTTCGTTAATTAAATGTTATAAAGTTTTATTTTGATTTAGCTTCAAAAAATATGTCTTGTTTTCCTCAGAATATAGAAATTTACAAATATATTTTAGTTTTCATTAAAATTCTAACTACTATTCCATTATTTATTCAATCAAGAATTTTAGCACAACTTTTGTAGTTACAATTATTCTTAAATAATAAAAAGTAAGGAGATTTAAAAGTAATTAATAACATGAATCTTTAAATTTACTGGAGTTCAAAATTAAGAGACTTTTTAGATTTTGTCGATTATCTCTGGAACTACTGAACAGATTTTAAAGAAAATTGCTATGTATATAGGGCTAATATAACGCAAAAATAACCATAAAACAGTTAAAATACACTAACATGATCGTGGGGAACACTCATCGAAGTCGGAAAGCATGAAACAGCAGTTGCAGAATATAACAAAACAAAATTGGTTAATGTTTAATGTGGTCGCATCTTTTAGATAAACAGGCCTCACACCGTGATTTTATATCGGAAATAAGAGAATTTATATGAGTTCCCGTGGCAATTAATCCCACTCGTTCAGCAACTCCATTTTCAAGCCTTGTTTGGTTCTTGGAGGGGATTTGCAAGTTGCAATCGCCCTCCCCAAAGAGCCACAGACATGCTCTATACGGATGGGATCTGGAGATCTAACTGACCAATCCATTCAGTGAATATTCCCACTTTCAAGAAATTTGTCGACCAGATGTGTGAGCTCTAGGAGCCTCGCGTTGTCCTCCATTAAAATAAAATCAGGGCCATCTACACCAGTGAAAAAGACGAAGATATACCTCATCGCTATGCCTCACAGCAGTCATAGTGTCTCTTGCAAAGGCATAGAGATGTGTGCGGTCATTCAACGTGATGCTTTCCCAGACCATCAAGCGTCCACTAACGTTATGGTCGATTTCTCGGACATTGAAAAGGCAGATAGCAGGCCTCTGGTTCTTCCCATATTAAAGTATGGCAGGAATATATGTCCAATCATTCTAGAGATAATGGACATCGAAAAATTCTCTTAATTTTGAACACCAGTGTATATTTATTTTCCTTCTTAGACTATGTACTTTGTCGTATATACTTAAAATATGTATTATCATTTAACACTGCACTTGAACACCAGTGTATATTTATTTTCCTTCTTAGACTATGTACTTTGTTGAATACTTAAAATATGTATTATCATTTAACTTCTGCACGCGACTATTATTAAATAAATACATTATTCAACAGGAGACTTGGAAAATATTCAGCATGTTATAATGTTCAAGAGTTCCACAGAATTTCGGTTTTGTTCTAATTTAAACTCCTTTTTTGTTCTCGAAACAGTTTTTAAACAACTCCAAAATTAAATGCATATATTCATTTTTCTGCAAAATAATACGTGAACAAAAAGTACTATCAAAAAGAGAAAAGGAAAGAGGAAGGAAGTGTGTTCTTACTTCCAAATAGGGTGAGTACATATTCCAGTAGAATAACAGCTTTAAATTTTACAGCTTAAATTTGATATTTCCGCTGTCGTAAACGAATGCTTTATTTTGACATATTGAAACAACGTTAGCTTTGGTCACTCTTGGGAATTACCTCCCGTGGAAAGAGAAAGAGAGGAAAAAATGCCTGAGAAAACATCCGTTTTTATTATTCAGAAATGTCTCTGCTGTTCTTTCACTTATTTCAGTTCGTGAAATCGGATTTCTGCACATGAAATAAAACTTCGCATTGCAATTGATTTTGAAAAAGTAAATAAGAAGAATCGAGTTTCTTTCGATCCTCAAAATTCGATTTCAGATTT
Organism: Trichonephila clavata; assembly: GCA_019973975.1. NCBI lineage: Eukaryota > Metazoa > Arthropoda > Arachnida > Araneae > Nephilidae > Trichonephila > Trichonephila clavata. The sequence continues at coordinate 7,881 of BMAO01022395.1, read as the reverse complement.
TATGATTCGATTGCAAAAAACTATTATTCGATTTGCTCCATTCTTTCAGCGTTTGTATGAAATCAAATCAGGGTTTAAAAGAAGAATTTTGTATCAAAAAAGAACAGAGAATAATAGGAACGTATTTAAATTGATAGTAATACATAGACTGGTCAACTAGTTAAAAGTCTGTGCAAAATGATCCACTAAAAATTGATATCATTTTGTTGTAGTAACAATCAATTATTGTGCTTAAAATCTCTTTTATTTCAAAAGCAGGATTTCATAAAAGATATTTTCAATTTGAGATGTTTTAAATATATATTTTGGAACATTATTCATATTTTTATAAATTTAACACAAGAGGTAAGATTTTATTCAATTTGATTATTTTTTATACACATAATATTAGCAAGTATTTAAAAACATAAATTGTTTCATACATCTAAATTATTGATTTTCATTAAAAATATTGTGTATAACCTTATTTGTATATGCGAGTTCTTTAGTGGGTAATATACTTTTCACAATTTTTAATTCAACGTGTGGTGACCTATAGTCAGCCCTTACATTCCTACCTTCCTGTATATCTGAAAACCCAGCCATATGTGTAAGAGGAACTAAATAATCTAAAGACATTATTCCAATTCAAACTGATTTATTGATTCTTATCAGTATTTAAGAACAGACACAACACAATTCTAATTAAGGTATATAAACTAGGGTAGAGTGCAGATGTGAGATATAAATACGGAGATAATATTACAGAATTTCAACTGAACCTAAGATAGCTTAAACGCGCACACTTACAACTACGCCTCACACTAATAGTCATATCTTACTTAATCAAAATCACAGTGTACCTGATGTTTTAATGCTTCCATTCCTTCACGGCGAATTTCAAGTACTATATTTAACTGGATGAATTGACGATGACTCCACGCTCTGTAATATTTAATTTTACTGATATTCAATCTTCAAAGCCACTTCTCTTTGCGCACATCAAACGTATCAACCTCGCTTAGCTTGTCAACAACTACGTGTCGACCTCTGACTCTCTTCACTTTAATTTAATTTAATTAACTTGACTTCTCACTTCCTCTTACTTAGCTCTCTTCAACTCGTGAAAACCGAATTTATATAATATTCCTTATTTACATAAATCACGTTTGTCTTCTCGATGAATGTTGGTTGAAATAAATAATTTGATTTAAAGAGAAAAAGAAGAGATTAGTGAAAATCCGTATAGATCCGTCACAAACGTAACTAAACGGCTTTGCTCAGTAAATCTTTATAGATATATCTTTCTTTTTCATACTTTCTGAAAGGCTGTAAGAGCGTAATATTTTTTACTCATAAATTTTAGACTACTATACCTTTTACTGTAACATTGGGATTTAGAGAGTTTAGGACTTCAATCTAAACAAACACTCAATGGCGCAATCGTCCATGAGGGCTAAGGCCTACCATACCATCTCTGTTTTCATGACCTTGGGCACTGAGATCCATGAGTCAGGTGGTTAGTCTGACGCGCAACCTCTGGTGTTTAGTTCCCAAAAAATCATCTATCAAAGTTATAGAAAGCTGAGTCGACTTTGCCCAGCCCAGGGTTTGAACCCTTTGATACGCAACCACTCAGCCACTGGGCTTCATTTTCAACTTCTAGTAAATACAATAAAATAAGTTAGGATTTAATAATTTGTAATAGGGGACATAATTAGGCATATAGTATTGGCAAACAAGAAGCATAATTATTTGCTTCTTTTTTAATAAACATTTTGCAATTTAATGTGACTCAGAATATTATTTTTTGTGTGCTACAAAAGTATGAATGGGTGAGTGAGTGAGTAATCATTAACGTGAGTAATCATTATTCAGCTACTCGAGGGCATTTGGTGAAAGACCTCTCAATTTTGAACCATGGTCAAATGAAGAGGAGGACACCTGAGCTGGTAACTAACGGAAGGACGTTTGAACATCAACAGATTTAACGTGCATCGTACACGGCGGGTCTTCAGCGGTGCTAGGTTCGAACTCATGGTACGACGGCAACGAGTCCATTACCTTGACCACAAGGCTATCACGGCCACATAATAACATGAATTCTTGTCGTTAAGAACAACAAATGTAAAGAAACATTGTAATTGAGCTTGTTGTGTTCCTTTCGTTTTATTTTGCTCCATACCAATGTTAATAATTAGTAAATTGTAAAATAAAAACTGTGCCTCTCTTTAAATAAGGGTCAGTTGGTCATATTTTTTTATTTGCTCTTAAAAAATTTATTTTTGACTAATCTTTTAAGTAACAAAAGAATGAAAGAGCATTTCTTCCCGAAAATATTTTGTAGCAAAATATGAAAATGGGTCGTAAAAAAATTAATTTCAAATATAATCATTTTATTGTATTGTTATTCATCCATTTTTAAAAATTAGTATCACTTTGTAATAAATATCTGGTTGTCAAATTAATATCGGATTATATTCGTGAATCTTGCTCTAATCCTCTTTTAGAAACAATTCTTTAATTGGGATTTGAATTTAAAAACTGCTTTCCTAAAAGGTGGCTTGATTTTTTGCCATTGTAAAGGCTATTAATACCCTTGAAACGGGTGTATTAGGTTAATCGTGAAAAGTTAATAGAGGAATGTGATTTGTGAATAGGGAGTTGCGCGTACTGAAGTTAGTATTCAAACTTAGCGTCCATTTAGAGCAGTGGGAGGAATATAGGAGGTGATTTGTACAAAGCTGTTGCAGTTCAGGAAGGGTTTGTCACGTGAACTGCAGGCGGATCACAAGAGATTAGTTATTTTGATAACTCAAATAAGTTAGATTAAGAATTTAGAATAAGATAGGTCCCAAAGTTATTGAATTAGTTGTAAATTGCTCAAAAAGTTTTAAAAACCCTATATAAAAGTAATTACTTTTAAAACAATGTCTACTTCTTCTCCGAACCCTCTTAAAGCTGCAACCTCCGGATTTTGACAAGGTATTAAATATTGACAAAAAAATGTCAGTACCGCGGAAAAAAAAGCTAATATTTTAAAATAAATCAAATATTGTTTCAAAAAAATAGAAAAATCAAAACTTTTAAAAACATCAAAGCAAACTGAGAACATCATAAAAAACACTCTTTTGAATTTTTAACACATTACTCATCATTTTTCACTCATAAATAACATTTTCACGGACTTCCAAAACCCACAAAACACATCACACATCTTCAAATTGCGTTATTCATGGGTCAGGAACTGTTTCCTGTTCTTTTAAACGTTCCAGGCACACTTATTGGTGAAATGAGTGTGATTAACGTGATTCATACCGACCATTTTAGAATTTTCAGGCAATCAAATGATGTATGAGGCAGTTGTTATTCTTAGTAGCTTTATCTATTGATAACTCTTCAAAAGAAAGGAAAAAATGGCTGACAAAAAATGAATGTTACAATAAAAAAATCATTTCGTACCGTTACTGGATGAATATATATATATATATAGCTCCAACCTCCGCCATCTCAAACCACCCCACCCATTTAATCATTTATCTCTCTTAAATATTTTTTTTCTTCCCTTAATAGAACCCTTTCCTATCAGTTCTTTTTTATTCCCACGTCTGTTTGAATCACCGTCTAAGATAAGAAAGAGACTCAGTAATTCACGCCTACATATAGTAAGGCAATTCAATTATGCCCTCCACTAGTGGAAGGGGGAAATAAAATAATCATAACTATGTTCTATACATGCATGATCATGTTTTTGGTGGCTAAAGCACAAAGAAAATGACAAAGCTGATTCACGTTTTAGATACGCTTCAAAGAGGATTAATTTTCAATATTTGATTTTCGTTTCAGATAGGAGATCATAAAATAGTAAAAAAAAAAGTGTCTGGGTAGGAAATTAAATTTTAAGTGATATGAAACTTTGAGAAGACAATATTTGAAAATATTGATAGCGGATACATAATGTACAGTAAAGTAACTAATTCATAGGATTTCATTGAAAATAAAATCTTACGTAATTGATCATCAGTTAATATAAAAAGTATGCATTTTAAAATTTACATAACATCAATTGAATCCATTTATTTTAAATTGTTTAAAAATTTAAGGAAAACTTTGAAAAAAGAACTTACTTGTTTAAAGGATTATAATAATTATAAATGATAGCAATATATATATATATATATATATATATATATATATATAAAGGTATATTTTCACCATTTAAAATAAAAATAAACAATATTAGCATAAATGTAACAATAATCTTCCATAAATTTCAGAGGAAATTTTTTGCTTTCACACTAAATTATTTCAATTTTGTTCATATTTTATTATTAAAAAATTATTTGATAATTTGTTTCCGATATTTTTAAAAATATTCCATCTACTCTTTTATATAAAAAACAAGTTAGTTTTTTCATTTATTTTCGCTTAAAAATTGGATAGTTACGGCTGTTTCTTTGCTTAATCATTATTATTGAAATCAATTTCTTATACTAATTTTAAAACGTACATTTTTAAAGTTTAAAAAAAATCTAAGCTTTAAAAATGAATTCTTTATTAATAAAACAACTAGTGCTTAGATAATTTTAATGGCCTTTTTCGATACATCAAAGGACAAAAACTATTATATGGAAAGATTTTGAAGTTTAAAAATTATTCCACTATCATTAACATACTTTGTATTTATATCGCTTAAAATACATTGTTTGAATCAAACAATGCAACAAATCATTGTTCAAATTAAAAAAATTCTTTTTAATGGAACGTTTGGAAAAAGAATGCACAATAGAATGTTGCCAAAAAAAATTCTTAAATTAAATGTATACGCACTAGTCATTAAGTTTTGATTTACCCTCACCCAAGGATCTTGCTCGAAGGCAAAACACGATACATGCGTGGCTCTAATGCTGGAGTGCATGAAAATTCCAAGCGATCACTGCCTTCACGTAGAGTATTCAGCAGTTCTAAGCAAAAAACCACTGATTTATCAGATTTGGATAAAGATCAAATCATTATAGGTTCAAACCCTGAGAGCATCAATTTCAGAAACAGCGTGCATGATGGGCTGCTCACATACAGCCCTTTTCCGTTCTTTTCGAAAACAGTGTGTGAATGATGAAACGAAAAGTAGCCAACCAATGATTTATCGAACACGAATCATTAATCGTATAGGAGAATGGAGACTGTAATGCAACGCTTGCCATGACTGAATGACTGCAATGATCGCTATAATCCCCAGTTGCAACAATGTCGACTCACATAGTGTGTCTGAATACACAATGCTGCATATGGTCCAAAGCAACCAGCATCTGAATTGTGTGCTTACGTTGACGACGCATCATCGATAGAAGAGCTTGAAATTGACCTCGGAGCTTCCACATTCGACCATAGGAAAAAAAGAAGGTCATATTGTCCAACGAATTTCTCTTCCTGGTCAATCACATTATCAGGTAAGAGTGAATACACCGATTTCCGACAGAAATCCTACCATTAAACGGATTAAAGTCGTAAGCTACCATGGAGTGGTCGATATTTTCATGGGGGACATTCGGATTATAATTCTCCATAGAACAATCACTGACGTCTATGCGTTAAAGGAACATCATTGCAGACAAAAGTGCCAGGAATACAAGGCTAAGAACATTTCTGCCTTCACGGTAACAGTGTTTCTGGAGATTTTTCGCTTTCACCAAGAAGACAATGGATTTTGTTCTAAGGACCGAACCAATAAAGAGTGGCTTGAAGAACATTCTGGTAAATTTCGAGTCATGTATTAGCTTCCTAATTCACCTGAAACGAATCCAAAGGAACATTTGCCATTCCACCTAGAAAATAGAATTCGTTCTGCCATGCAACTCTCGCAATTTAAGAGAATTACTGGACCAGTTCATGAGCGCCTTGCACTTGATACCTCAGACTACTTATCAGCTCCTTGCGGCGACAATGACTCGTCAGGTGTTGGCGGTATTGTTTGTAATATATAATCCTAACTTTATATTAAACCAATTGTCATAATTTAATAGCCGATAAGTGTTTAAATATTAAATAAAAATGTTTTTATGAAGAAGAATAAAGGGTCCGCGAAAATTATTTTCTTTGTTGATTTCTGCCTATTGTAAAGAAATAATCAAGGAAAATCTGAACACAGGAATGAAATTTCAGATTTGAAGAGAGAAATACAATAAAAATATGAAACATTCTTTTTTCGATCTCAAAAACTACGTTCAACTACAAGTGAATTCAAATTTTCAATCATAAGAAGATTTTTTTTTCAAAAAATATTTACGTTTTCCCCACGAACAAAAAAATCATCTACCGTTTTCAAATATTTTATATTAAATGTAAAACATATCGTCTCTTCTTGCAAGAAAAATGTATAGGGCATTCACACACTATAGCCAATAATTCATTTCATGCCACTTTTCAAGCAGATAAGGTACTCCACAATTGTAAAACGAGATGCATTTGATCTGAAAACTTGAGTTTCGTGTTACGAGACACGTGAGAGAAGATCTTTTTGCATTTCTGAATAAAAAGAAAGATGGAATGAGATTTAAAATAGAAGATTCTCTTAGTTTAAAACTGAATCTCTATAGGCGATCGCTTTAAATTACTTTTCATATTTTGTCACTCAATAGTGATTAGTTAAAACAAATAAAGTATAAAAACTTTCCAAATAGTCTTGCATTAATTAATAATGATAAAAGTGTCTTAAGTTATTTTACATAATAAAACACCGAAAACGTTCAAGTCTATAATTCATTCTGCTGCGTATAAACATATTGCTGAATGTTCAATGTTAAATTAAAGATATAATGAAGTTAAATGTATATATTTATTAAATTATCAATCAAAAACTTATGTATGCTTTATTTTATCTGAAGAAAGCTTACTCTAAAAAGATTATATATATACCAATTTAACATATTTTACAAATAATTCAAGCAGATGTAATAAGAACAAGATGTATTACGATGTATTAAGCATTGTAATTAAGTTTTCTCTCAATTTTTAATTATTCTTCTTTTTAAAACTGAGTGGGATATTTTTAGTAAAAGTGGACTGTTTATATAAGTATAATACTTTGCAAAATAATTAAAAATACATATCTAAAACTTAAAAGTTTACTTCTCTAACAAAATTTGAATGTGAAAAGCGATATTTTAAAGATTTTATTTCCTAAGAGGGTATTTTATGTACGTTTCGATACAATGCGTAAAAATATCGTAATATTTCATTGGTAAAATAAATTTTAAAATCATATTTTTATAAAGATTGAAAAGTTTCGTTTTCTTTTAAATTGAGGTATCCGAAAACGTTCAGAGTACTTTTTTACTTAAAAATACCCAACGAAAGCAGTGTAAATGCTTTTTTAGACATCGATACAAACAAATATTATTACTTAACCAGAAAATTTAAAAATACTCTCAATTTTTTTTTTCAAAAAAAATTATTATTATTGAAATTTTAACAAATTTTTAAAAATTATTTAAAGCAGTTAAAAGAGATAAACGCATATCAATAAAAGTATTTGAAAGAAAATTACATACATTTACATAGATAATGTACAAAAATTTAGTGGTTTTTAAGATGTCAAATTTTAGAGCTAATCGAATATATATAGCATGCAATCTCTCTCTCTCTCTGACATATCAAAGAGGCTATTATTAAAATTACGGGCTATATATATATATATATATATATATAATATTCCCACAGTTGGAATGTTTTAGTACGTAAGCTGGAAAATATAATATTAATATCTTTAAAAAATTGCTTTAAATGCATGCATGATATTGTGAATTATCAGACTCGCCACGATGGAATCGGAACAATTTAAATTCCCACTTCGAACTTTTTAAGACCACTTTCCCTTTTTCTAATTCTATATAGTTTATTGTA
>BMAO01022393.1:0-16831 GCA_019973975.1 Trichonephila clavata | reverse complement strand
CTTGAGTGGTCTCATTTCTCTCATATATTTATATCACAATACGATTTATTCGGATGCCTTTGATAATATTCAGCATGGTTCTGATATATAAATGTCACATCGCATCAAAGGAGATAAATTATTTGATTTCTTACATAATTCGGGAACATTTTGCTAAAGAAAGAATTACTCAAATATGATTAAATGAGTTTTCATTGGGATTAAAGTTAAGATAATTTACAAATGTGTATTAATTTACAAAAACAAACATAAAATTTTTTTAAAAAATTATATATTATTCTCTTGATTTTTCACTTCAACAGAACACTTGGGTTATGTATTGCTATTCCTTTGATTCTCGTAAGTTCAAGTAATTATTTGAATAGCTAAATGTACAGTTTCTCATGTTATATTACACGTTATCGTAATGTTCTTTATTTTTAGATTCAGAATCTTAACTATATAAATTATCAACACATGTTTACATGAAAAAAAATTATATTTAAAAATTTTCTATTTCATAAATTGTAATATTGAGCTTAAATACGTTAAATTAAAAAAAGCTGTTTAACTTAAAACTGTAATTTATAAGCCTCTTTTTATTCAAATATCAACTTAAAATTATAAATGGATTTGAAATTTTTAAAAGTAGTTCATAAATGTAATTGAAATTGAATATTTTGCATGTGTATATGAAAATATTTGTATATATATACATATATAATGAACAACATGTGCATTTAATTTCCAGATTACATAAAATATATGAGGAAAAAATAGACAGAAGTTTGACAAAAAAACAAAGAAAAAACCCTTTTAGGAATTGTTTTAGATGTAAATAAGAGAGTGAAATAAAATTAATAAAATTATCGATGGAATTTGGGAATTTAATTTAGAACAATTTCAATTTATAAACTGTATCATAAAGATCAGCAAATTAAAGCACGCATATTTGTATAGAGTAATCCAAATAACTTTTTTCTTTATCAACATTTAAAAAATATATTTCTATTAATAAGCTTTAATTAAAATACATTTTTTTCTAATGAAAATATGCATTAAAATAATTAATTTTCTTATGCATTACGGTAAAATAATATTTACTCCTAAGAGAGAATTTCCTTTGATTTTAAAGTAATCAATGAAACAATTGGATTTATTTTAATATTTGTTTTTTTTAATATCTTATGATATAATTAGTTTTATCCTTTTGAAAAATTAATATTTAGGAGCACAAATATCTTTTCGATATAATTTTGGAAGCCTGAAACAAGTAACATATATTATTTAAAGTAAATAATCAAAATTCTGAAAAAGCCTTTATACTAAAAAGGTGTAAGAAAATTACTTCGAAACAGTGAAAGAATCAAAATGAGTAAACATTATACTTATTTACTATGCAGTGCAAGAATTCTATAGAAACGCAGGTGCAGAATACGTGCTACCATATCAAAATCATACAAGAAATATAAAATGCGTAATACTTTCAACCTATACATACACACAAATTCGTTTTTAAATTATTCATTCTTTTATCTGAAAATATTGTTGAATTTTTCCCACCGTTCTCTCTCACACACACATAAAAAAGATATCATGAACATTTGCTGTAAGGTCCATCCTCTTCAAGTTTTGTTTTCCAAAAAAATATGGTTGCCAAAGTAAAGTTTTAACAAATTCCTTCCACATTTTATATTTTATGATTTTTGAAGCAGAAATATGGAGTAAGTGGAGAAAATTTCTCTCCGGGGCATTTTTATGATCAATCTAAAACTGATCTAAGACATCTCGTGACAAATAGGGAAAATTTATAAAAGAGAATGGCTGAATTGTAAAAAAAAATTATGAGAGTATCAAATGTCAGGATATTCTTTGAAATTGTTTTATCAAAGATAGTTTGACTTATTTGTAATAAATATATACCTTTAGAATGACACATGCATTTCACTAATCAAATTTAAACACATTTAATATTTTAATTTTTTTTTCTTTTAGAAAAATTGACTGGTTAACATATGATATTATTACTATTACGTTCCGAAGAAATGCGAGTTAATTTTTGTTTACTCTTAAGAGGCTGGTAAGTGGATTTGTTGCAATTGGTCTTCAATAGACAATACGGGTGGACGTCAAATAAATTAATTCATCGTGTTAGTCAATACGAAGTTTATAAAACCGAGAAATAGCTGAGTTGTTATCCTTGTCAATTTTGTTTGTGAATTCAAATTTAAAATTTTTTCCATAAATAACCTTCTTATAGCTACGACTTTCAAATTAACGGTATTAATTTAAAATTAATCGAATACAATTCAAAATATTTTGTTCCTATTTTAGAAAATAAAGTCTGTGTTAGCCCTATGGTCAAGGCAACAGACACTTGGCTGGAGTGTCATGAGTTCGAGCCTAATACCATTGAAGACCCGCCGTGTAGGGAAGCGATGCACGTTAAATCTTTCGAGAGCTCAAACGTCCTACCGTTGGTGTGGTGTGGTAGTTAGGAGAGGGAGGTGCCAGATCAGGTATTGTCCTCGTCACTTGATCATGGTTCAAAAATTACGAGGTCCGTCGCCAAAACGTCGCTGAACAGTGCCACGTTAATATTCACTCACTCACTTTAGAAAATAAACATGATATAGTTGCATAATAGTCAAAGAGGAAAATTGCTTAGATTTATTTGTGAGGACCATTCAGATCTTCAGTTATATAAGTCATTGTTTAAAATTTTGTTAGAATTTACTGTTTTACTTTCGTGCTCTTTGGTGAAAATACGCTGATTGGTTCAAGAGGGGTTGTTCAAAAATGGAATTAAGTTTTGTTAAAAACTTTACCTTGGGTGTAGATTCCAAATTTACTATCAGCATTCGTTTATGTTTTCCTTTTGTTGATTCTGGTTCTTTTTCCATTCTTCATTAATAGTAGATAAGTTTATGCATTTATTGTGTAAATATCTTTGGTTATATAGAAGAGTTCATACCTTCGTACCTACCATAATCAAAAGTGGATGTTATATATATATATATATATATATATGTGTGTGTGTGTGTGTATTGCGTTACCTTCAACTAAGAAATACTCCACATAGAGCTTCAATTTCCAACCAAGATATTCACTACTTTATATGCGTGATGGCTCTCATACTTTCAATTCTACTTACTTAAACTGTTCAAACATGGTCAAAAGAGAAACATTTTACTGTATTTATTTTCGTTATTTTCTTATTTCCATTCTTTAACTATTCAGGTGATTTCTTTTAGCAAATAATAAGCTATTCTTTACTAAGATGCTATGATTTATCGACTATTATTTGTTATCTCATTTTATCTTTAACTAATACCAGTGAAAGATAGATTTTACAAAATGAATAAAAATGAAAGACAATTTATAATTTACTAAAAACATATTTATCAACGTCGGTAAGTACTCTTAAATATGTTAAAAATAATTTTAGTAGGAAGTATAATCAAAACTAATCAAGAAACTACATTTATATGATGACTCAAATATCCATCAGAAAGATAAAATGACTCTATTTGTTTATCCCTTCGTATTATAGATATTGGTACATATTTTTCTTTTTTGTGCTTCATAACTTTGAATTGATAGTTATGTATTTGTAATACTTCTATGCATAAAAAAAGAACTGTAATGTATTGCTTACACGTGGCTACAAAACTGTCTTGAGGTTCAACAGGGAAATTTTAAAGGGCAAAACACCAGCTTTCGTTTCAGTGGAGAGCAGTAGTAAATAAGCTACATGACGATGAAAATCTCTCGAAACAAGTATTGAATTTGATTCTGTCTCCAATCTTTTATTTGTTGATAAAATAGCAAGTATATTTAGTTTCAATTTGGATTGCTTTTTAAGACCTCAAACAATTATCGTTTTTGTTTCAAGCACATATTACATCCGAAATATCCAGCTAAAAAGGGACATTTTTAAAAAAAATGTGAAAGAATTTGGTTGTTAGTAAATAATTTGGCGAAAGTAAAAATCTAGTTCCCTCCTACCTTTTAAGGATGGCGGTTGTACTGTTTGTAGTTCTCTAAAATTGATCCATGGTTTTTTCTCCGTGATTCAAGTATAACTTATAATCGTAGTATAAAATCAGAAATATATTAAAATATCTTTAATTGGAGAATCCCTTGTGCCGTAACAGGATTAGTGACTTATAATAACCTTCACCAATTTATCTTTAGGTTAGAATAAATTTGCTTGTTTATTTTCCTCTATGTGTAAAAAGCGAATTCGATATTTTAATAGAATAAATATCTTCAAGAAATTTATTTATTCAATAAATAAATGATTTTAAGAAATAAATACATTCAATGAGGAAAGAGTAACTGAATGAAAATTAATTGAAAGACGAAACATGATTTTTACACATGGCTTTATTATATCACGCGCAATCTTTTCCTTACTTCTTCTTTTCCTTATTATTCGCCTTATCACTCACGTATTTATATAAGGAAAGATTTTCGAGTAAAATCTCCCCCAGTAATAAAAAATAATAATAATAAAATACAAAAACTTGAGATGTCCAATTTTATGCAACTTAGTCTCAATTCTTCACTTATTTCAGTTTTAATTAAAAAGTGACAAAAATTGCATTCTTTAACTGGTATTAAACAGCAGCTCTGAGAGGATTCATACGACTTAATCCCAGGAAGTAGATTCAATTTCTGGGTAACACAATTTAGGAAGTGATGTCACATAAACTAAATTGGCTTCCGGGAGGGAAGAACGGTATGGTAAACGAGATTTTCCACGCTTGAGAACCTATATGTAATCTTGAAGAAAATTGCATTGTTTAAGAATTGAATATTTTACTATCAAAAGAGGAGCAGAAAGTAAAAGCTTACTAGAAGTTTTTTGTTAACGGAATTGGACCTCCTATACTTTTACATTTATACTCTATTATTGTATTTATAAAAAAAATATTTTTAGTATTTTCATTACACACTTATACCAATTAAATAATAGTATATATATATATTTTAAATTGGGGGCAGATGAATGGCATGTTTTATAAAATATATAATGTTATGAGCAAAACGTTTGTTAATGATTTACGAAACCAAGCTGCAAGGGATCAGCTACGTCATCCCTTAGTGTGGGTAGGTTGGAATGAAGATTAGAGATATTCAAAAATAACTGCAATGTATTCTGAGTTATGAACAACAATGCAAATTACATTAACCAAAGGTAAGATATGTACCCAAACACCAAATATGGAAAACAATAGCGAGGTAGACAAGATACGAGAAGACTTCAAATAATCACTTACATCTATATAGGCAATATCTTTTAATTCTTAGCGACCTAAACTAATTTGATTCCTAATTGACAAATCGTCAACTTTAATGTTACAATAATCAGCTACGAAATATCTACGCCTCACATTTAATTAATCACTGCTATCCGTTATCATTCTAACCTGTCTCTCTCAGGGTCGGGTAGGTAGCTCATCCTTTACAAAACTACACATTTTCTAAAACATCTAAATGGGCTAAAAAACCCCGCAGTATTTTGCTTAAACAGAAAGCTGTGTTTACATTATTCAATATTTTTTTAAAATTAAATATCAGTATAATGTTTTATATCCTAAACTTACTGGTTATATACTTAGAAGAGATCAAAAATAAAATACGTAAAATATAAGAGAAAATATTCATTTTAAGTATCAAAATAAATATTGGAAGATATATTTTAAATTTTTTTAATTATTATTTTTTACTATAGTAATTTTTAATACCAAAATCCAAATACCTCAATTATAGCTCAACATACACCGAATGCAACTAGAAATTCCACCATCTGTGTTAACTGTGCCAAATACTTCAATGTGTATTATTGTTCTGAGAGACGTCAGTTTAATAAGACAGCTGACGAACAGAAAGCCAAATAAAAGCAATGGATTCTATCCCTCATATGTATGATAAATATTTATCTGCATGATGTTTTAAGAAAGAGACAGTTAAACTTGTGTTAAATAAATTTGAGAAAAACAGTGTGATGGTCTTTATTCAAATATAGTAACAAGAAAAAAAAAATGTTTAACTTTGAAAAACTTGGACAAAATGCCATTTCATACGATGCCGAAGATTCAATTGAACACATATTTTTTAAAACAAAAACAATATTTCAAATGTTAACATTATTTGTTAATGACTATATATAGATATATATATATATATATATATACAGACAAATAGTAACAATTTTGAAGCAAATTTTCTTGATATAGAAATTAAATTAAAAGATAATAAAATAGTTACTAATATTTATGATAAACGAGAAGACTTTAATTTCAATATTATAAAAGTACCGCATTGGAAGAGTAATGGGCATGGTTCTATATTCAGAAATATTGTTATTAATTACACACTACGCAATAAATTTATAGTTTCAAATAAATCAGAAAAAATAAAAAAATTATAAACATTTTACTAAATACTGTTTAATTCAAAAATACCCAATTAATCGTTTAATAGATATTTGAATAAAGAAATTCTAAATAGTAAGGATTAAATTTCCATAGTTTTAACAGGTTAATATTATAGATTTATTATCCTTCCTAGATAGTTTTAAATACCCCCGATTTCTTGTTTTAGATAAAATTACTTTTTTTAGAATTTATTATAACTTTTAAATCATATTATCTTAGAGTCTCTAAGATAATGGTAGTACGTTTACAATTCTTATTTTATTATTTCTATTCTTTTCATACATTTGCTAAGTTCTATTTTTCAGTCCTTGCTTTGTTTTAAATTTGTATTTGGGTTCAGAATCTGGCAATAACATGTTTATTGTACTCAGATTTAGCACGGGCTCTGCATTTCTGTATGCAATTCTTAGGTAAGTTACCTTTTTTTCATAATGGTTTTAGATTTCCTATCCATTATTTCCAATAGGTTTTTGCTCGGTGTTATTAACAGAAAGGGGGAAGGTTGGCTGGCCAAAAAGCATGTTCAACCCCCCCCCTCCCCTTTTATACAAAGAAATCTTTTAAGGAGAATTTTTTTTTGTATACATGCTGTCCTAAGTCAGCAATGTTGATAATACTGTAGCATCCATTATTTTATATTTTTATATATTTAACTCTTGTTATTTCAATTTTTCATATCTCCTTTTAAATTCAGTTGTCTGGTTATCTTGCAATTGCAATTCCTTTAAGTATAATCATGTTAATTCATCTCTCTGTTGTAGAGAAATTCTAAATATATATATATATATATATATAAAGTTCAATAACATTTTGATATTGTATCAATAAATGTTTAAACACCAAAAATTCATTGCAAAACTACAAAACACGAAGAAGCACTTATTGTTGTTCTGGACTAACTACAGAGTTCCGTAACTTTTCCATGGAGTTCACTGAAAAAAAAAACATTTTTCTTTTCAGTCAGATTCAGAAGAAAAGTCAGATGAAATACTCTTTGGAAAATGAATCAGTGGAAGTTTTGTTTGCATATTCTAAAAAAAGATTCTTTCAGAAACCCTTTTCCCTATTGAAAAAAAGAACATTTGTTAGAGTTTCACTCTCCATCATGTGATTTCTTTTCCTTTACATGTATATCTTGGAATAAAAGATACGGTAAGAGAAAACAAAAATGGGACTTCTTGATAAAGGAAAGAAGTCGTGTCAGCATCTCTGTTTCAGCAAATATTCAGCATAGATTGGAACATATTAACAAAAGATTTCGGGGAAAAAATCAAGTATAAGACATTTAGGAGTAGGTTTGTCTAATGTAATCGAAATACTTCATTTTATTTACAAATTTTAAAAAAAATGTTGCTTCACTAAAATTTTATTTGTTTAACAAGATTGATAGAGAGTCGTTTCTTTACTATTTTATATCTTAGTATCAGTGTTTTTTCGCATTAACTTAAATATATTAAAACTTAGCATAAAAGTTTAAATAACTGTTATTTGAAAGGAAACCACGTCTTGAGCTTATTCGTTTGTATTATCGGATCATTTTATCAAATAGCCCTAGATTTGCGGTTTTTCTTAATAGTTAATGATAATTAAAGTAGGAGGAAAATAAATTTTGTATTCTTTGTGACTAGGAAGTATCAACCTATGTACAACATCAACATTTAGGTCTTTTCAAAATGCTATTAGATTTCTGTAATCCATTTTATTTCCTATAACTCTATTTTCTTAAAAAAATTATCATAGAAATTGTTATGTAAAAAAATATCATTCCATATCTCTACTTTCATAGTATTACTAAAATAAATATATACCACTATTCCCACAAAAGTTTGAAAAGTTATCATTTTGTACTTTACAATCCATCTGCAGTATTATACCCGATTTCTCATCAAAAAAATTATTTTATATAATTTAATCAGATTTAAATTCCAAAACTCATTAAGAGATAAGTATAAAATCATATTGAATCACAAAAAAACGGTGAAACCCAAAAAGTTGCTATAAATGTACATATATCGTATGTATATTCCAAAAACTGATTATTTTTCAAGAAATGCGTCTACATTTTATGAATACACATTCAGTCTCATATTTATAATCATGTTCTAATAGTCGATATTTTTGCCATATAGAAATAACTCTGACTCCCTTCTATGAATCCAATATTACGGTTACGTAATTTTTAAAATGTCTATACTCATACCTAATAAAATAGCTACTTTGAAATTTAAGTAAGTAATTTTTATTTTCTTAAACTGGATATGCAAGAAAGTATAAAGGCAGTTTTCGCCACATTTTTTAGAGTGTAATATGACCGTAACAACATTGGTTTCCATTTTTAGAAGTATTAATCAGAATTATTTTATGCATGGTATACAACTGTTTAATTTTCTTACTTTTGGAGCAATATTTGTATGCAAGTATGTTTTTTTGCTTATGTTTCAAAAACCAGTGCATTTTAATTACATCATTTAGCTATGTTGAAGACGATTAAAACTGGCATTTTTAAGAAGTGCTTTACTTGTTTACATTAGCTTTTATAAAGTCAAAGCATGATCTTGCACTAAATTGCATAACTTTTTAAAAATAGGACACATATATATTTAGAAAGATTTACATGTATGAAAAAGTGTAGTGTAAAGTTAAGAGTACTTAGTATATAATCATAATAATAATTTGTAATTAGAAATGTATTAGCTCAAGAAATGTTTTGGTGGAAAAACTATATTAATCCATCAACATATATAAGAAGGAAAGTAATTAAATTTAATACGTGCTTTAAGCGAAAATAATGAAAAAAAAACCCATTTAGATGAAATTTAATGATTATTGATGCATTAGGAAATAAAATTCATTATTATTAAAAACAAACACATAAATGTATGAATGCTAATTTGCTTTATAATTCATGTCAATTTTTCTCATTACTGAATTTTACTTTCAAACATATAATTTTCAAAATTTTAAACATGTATTCTTTATATATGTAGGAAACATAATTTTTACATTGTAGCATTTAATAGCCCTTTGTATTATACTTTGAATTTATTTTCATAAGGAATATTATTATTTTTTACAGTATTTTAATATTCAAAAATAAGTATTGCTTTTCAAGCTGTAGCCATAAAAGCGTTTGGAATCGTTTATAAGATAAACGGAAATGCAGTTTAAATTATCACAAATTGTTAAACAAACATTTTTTAGACAAAGGATAAAAATTAAATTTATTTAACCTGTTACGAATCATCAGCCCCTTAAATTATTAGTAAAAACACACGTAACACATACCTCAAAGTTATCATGTGTTATGTTTGTAAATTAGATGAGTAGGGAAAAATTGCAGGTATCTATCTTGCCACTTTGTTACGTCTCAGAATTACAAAAATTATCGTTTAACTTCAGGCTAGTTCTAGAGCTGCATTAAAACAAACCACGAATAATAAGTAATTATGCTTTATGTTAAAAATATCAAATAATTGCACTAATTGAAGTGAGCAGATGTTTTAGATGACTTGGCAATGTCTGTATAATCCTTTTAACTTGTGGAATTACCAAGAATTTCTTGTCACATATGAACTAAAGTAAGGCGCGCTTACACATACATTCGTTTTTCCACAAAAACCGCGTATTGTATTAAAAGAAAGATAAGTAACAAAGTAAAAGTTATATTTCTTTAATAAAATTAAATACAAATTTCTAACTAAATACACTATAGTGATATAAATTAATGTATATAAGCGTAACAACTTAATCTTCCTTCTTATGTCTAATAAACATTTCGGTCAAATATACAAATATTTAAATATATTTTAGTTCACCTAGATACAAAGATTTCAATACCAAAAGAAAAAGAAACACCCTTGTTGTTCATTACACACACACACACACGCACACACACACCACACACACACACATATATATATATATGTGTGTGTGTGTAATGAATATATATATATATATATATATATATATATATATATGTATATATATATAACTATTCAGCCATTACTATGCTTTGAATTTGCATTTGGGCCCAGAACCTGGCATTAACTTGTTTATTGTACTCAGATTGAGCGCAGGCTCTGCATTTTGGAATGCAACTTTTACGTAAGTTACCTTTTTCTCATAATGGATTTAGATTTTCTATTCATTATTAACAATAGGTTTTTGCTCAGTATTATTAACAGAAAGGAGAAAGTTGCTGGACACAAAACATGTTCACCCCACTTTTATATAAATTATTTTATATATAAGCTGTCCTAATCGGCATTGTTTAATACTGTTGTATCCATTCTTTTTTATTTTTATATTAACTCTAGTATTTTAATTTTTTCATATATTATTTTAAATCTATTGTCTGGCTATCTAGAAATTTCAATTCTTTTCAGTTTTGATCATGTTATTCATCTCTATACTATCCATAGTTATATATATATACTATTCAGCCATTACTATGCTTTGAATTTGCATTTGGGCCCAGAACCTGCATTAACTTGTTTATTGTACTCAGATTGAGCGCTGGCTCGCATTTTGGAATGCGATTTTTACGTAAGTTACCTTTTTTCTCATAATGATTTGTTTTCTATTCATTATTAACAATAGGTTTTTGCTCAGTATTATTAACAGAAAGGAGAAAGTGGATGGACACAAACATGTTCAACCCCACTTTTATATAAATTATTTTATATATAAGCTGTCCTAAGTCGGCATTTGTTTATAATACTGTTGTATCCATTATTTTGTATTTTTTTATATATAACTCTATTATTTTAATTTTTCATATATTATTTTAAAATCTATTGTCTGGTTATCTAGAAATTTCAATTCTTTTCAATTTTGATCATGTTTATTCATCTCTCTCTTGTTGGAGAAATTTTGCCATTATAGTATATATATATATATATATATATATATATATATATATATATATAATAGCAAATAATAAAACACAATTTAAATAATAATATATTATTTAAATTTATTTATTTTTCATTATGATGCTTAGAAATTTACTGTGTATGAGGCTTGCCTTGTAGTAAACTTTTATTAACTTCAGTTGCCATGAAATTTAGTGAACAGACAATATAAAAAGCAAATGGTCTACTTTATATGAATCATATTAATTATTAATAACTTAAGTAATTTATAATTTTAATGTATTCCTAATTTCGCCACACATATCCTTATTCTATTATATAAAATGAAGCACTAAGAAGTGTGTATTATATTTTTATATATAATTGATTATTAGATATTATGCATTAAAATAATCCCATTTGTAAATAAGTAATTTTTTATTAAAATAACTATTTCTATAACTCAAAATTAATCTGTACATCTAATATTTTTAAATCTTCAACTTTTCTTTACGTTGAAGCTTGATTTATCTTCTTTTTAAATTAATGCAACAATTATTTTTTTAAAAATGTTCAACTTATAGTTTTAAAAGTGCTTTTTTTAAACTACGACTCATTGTATCGGAAGAAAAGTAGGTAGTTTTTAAGAATTCCAACCAAGAGAATACTTTACAATAACAAGATGGTAAACATTAATCAATATTTTTTGTCCTGTTATAAACACTTAACATAAATCCCATCAAATTATCTTTCTTTCATAAAGTTTAACTTCTTAATTACTGATAAGAGCGTGTTTTAGTTTTATTAAATTTTTTTAATTAACCCAAAGAATGGTGTAGCGAAACTTGCTGGTCCTGATAAACATAAAATGTGTAATACCTAATTTTTTCCCCTTCTTCAAGACTCAGATAATAACGATCCGTTTCCTAAGTACCAAGGTATCATTATATAACAAAAATTACCTCACCATAATTGTGTATAAAACACTTAATTAAAACTTTCCTCTTTTGGCTGTTAAATTTTGGCGAGATTAAATCTCTTCGCCATGTTTAATGGCGACTTTTTTTAATAAAGTTTCTCTTTCTGCGTTGAAGAGGGAGATTTCTTTTTAACTTTTCATGTGAAATACCTAATATCTAACAGGTGTTTCTTAGAGTCATTTATCTCAACACCTTATGTTGCTTTGTTTAAGTTATTGAGCATTTCGCCAGGTAGACTCTACTTATCAATTTAGAATGAGGTTTTTCTTAGTAACGTTATTATTTTTTTTGAACTGTGATTTCTCAATTTTTTTGCTTTGTCTAGATTATATGTGGACGCATTTTACTTTTTTAGATTTTATTCAGAAGCTTATAAAATTTATGTGGAAGTTCGCAGAATATATAAAAGTAAATGATAAGCATATACGCATGTATATTTAGTTACGTAACGCTTCAATTATTAATTTAATTTTTTTTTTTTAAATTCTAGAATAAAAAATATGATCGAGATTATTAAAACATGGTTGTAATGGTAAGTATAATTTTTTCCGAATGTGAGAATTAATTAATTTGTATGAGACTAGTGATTTTTAATGCAATAATTATTAGTATATTTAATGGATCAATATTTTACTAGTTAGTATTCTATAACAGAAAAATACATAACAATCTACTTGGATAATTTTAAATTAATTCGTAATCGTATGTTAATTTTCTTTAACTTCAAAATTAAATTTTGAGCATTTTTTAAATGTTAGAACGTTTTTCCTAACTCGAAAGTTCGCTAAGAGCAATAATATTTGACATCACGAGGCGAAATAATGCAACCATCTTTGGAAATCTACTTTTTATATCATTTTTATTCAGTCAATAATTGCAATATTTTTTGATAAAAACGCCCTATTCTCGTTTTTGACATTGGAAAGTGAAAATAATTTAATATAAATATTTAGTTTATGACGTAAACCTTTACTACGTTTAACAGAGGATCTACCTGGCATCAATATATATAATTATATACTAATAGTTAAATTTAAGATATTTTCTCTTTTAACTTTGTGTATAAATACACTAGTTGTGCCATAAGTTCTAATACAAAAATTTCAGATCAAACTCAGCTCAGCCGTGACTCAAACTCAGCAAATGACTTTGAATTTCACTATTGGAGATTGGCCCCCACTAATTTTCATAAATATTTTAATTTTTCAACCACATTGTTTCTAAATCCGTTAGAGCCTTAACATTTTGAACTGAAGTGGGCCACAGATATTTCCGTGCATCAATTAAATAAATAAATAAATAAGAGTCCATTGATTTTTATGTTTCTTAAAATTAGACATCAAAAAATAATGCTCATTTATTTAAGCGATTTTCTAAAAAAAAAAATTTTCAGATCGTACTGCAAGCAGTCGTCCACGATCAGTGAGATCACCTGCTGTTGTCAAAGCAGTGTATCAAAGATTCTTGTGTATCAAATAAAACATTACATATACTATGTGTCAATGCCACACTTATCTTATGACTTTGCATCTCTTTAAGCTTTTAAGCTGTTTATATTGGTAAAACGTTTCTTTAAACAGTAACAAAAACCGACATAGTACCCATTCATTATTGAATTATTTGTAAAAATAAGGATACATTATTTGTTATTTATTATGTACTAGTAACCAAAATTATTTTGTTGAATACATTTTCTCAATAAATACTTTAAGCTGTACATCCCCTCATGTTTCGGAATTTAAAGTTAAATAGCACAAGTATATAAAATCAATAATCGTTTTCCAGGAAAGTATTAGAGTGGTTGGCTATTTTGGCTATCAGGAAAAATCTTACAGTCAGTTTTCTCCTCTAAATAAATTGTTTTTTGGGAGCGGGAATATATACTGTTTAGTGATTAGAGCTATTTTAATTAGTGCTTTTTGAAGCTGCCGAGACAAAATATTCACTGGGACGAAAAAACAGGATAAAAATTGACCACACAATAAAACAAAAAGAGCGATTTTATTATTGCTTCTTAAATCACTAACAGATATAAATGCTTTTTCCACTAACTAACCTGAATTCAATATATTGGTGTGACCACTGTAGCATCTTGTGGTTATGATTCTCGAACTCGTGGCTGGGTTATCGCGGGTTCGGGGTCCTGTGGTGCCTCTGAAGAACCTTTGTAATAGAGGAAGGTCGATACACGTTAAATCAATCTAACATTTGTGCCCGCATACTGGCGTGGCAATGATAGTTTTGAAAGGGGGATGCCAGCTCAAATGTCGTCCTTGTGACTTAGGGAAGGTTCAAAATGGCGAGGTCCCGTCGCCAATAGCTTTCATATTACTTTATTCTGTAATGTTAATAAAACTTCCACAATATATTGACAACTTAGAAACAGTATTTTTCTTTATAAACTGGTCCTTTCTGAGTCCTGATTTGAATCGCTGCGTAAAAATTAGATGGATATCTCGTAAGCTGATAATAAAAGGGTCTGTAGTCTTTAATAAAAAGAACTGGCGAGGTAACGCACATTTTTCCGTTAGCGGTGTCCTTGGATAATACATTAAATAATATCTATATCTTAGGAAAAAGTAAAAAGGGAACTATTTTACTTTTTAGAAAGTTGTAAGTAGGACAGGAGTAATTACTTTTCTTCTAAAAAATCCTTAAATCATTGAGAATATGATATAGCATACATCAAGTCTATACTATAGAAAAGAGATAATAAAACTTAGCTTAACATACGCTCACCAGAAATAATTATGGTTTTCGTTTCGATATAAGTAATATCGAAATCAAATTAGACTTCATTTGTATAAAATAAGCTGTATGAATATTTAATACAATTTGAATATTATATTTTATTCTCATAAAAAATCACATTAAGTTATTTTGTAAAAATAAGCAAAAATTTATTCATAATAAATACATAATTAGTAAATATATATTGCTACTTTTCGGTTAATATAAAATTTTATAAGTACGCATTATTTGAATAACATTTTTTCAATATCAGTTCAAGACTTATTTTGTTTAAAATAATGTAAAATAAATTTACTATTGGGTTTACTTTAAAATTTTTATCATCTGGTTTGTTAGTGTTGTCATACTCTTATTTTTATTGCATTTATGAAGTAATAAAGGTTTTCAATATTTTATTCATATCATATATTTTATTATTATTTGTAGTAACTCATTTTAACAATGGTTTCCCTTTAAAAGGAATTTTCATAAAACTAACTTTAGACATTTCTTTTGTCAAGACGGATCTTATTATTGAGAGTTTATCTAATTGTTACATACCTATAGATATTAAATCCGAATTCTTATATATCATTTTTACATTTCTGAAAAAATTTCATTTCAAATACCTTCGAAATTGGAGAAAGGAAGCATTTAAAAATCTAAGCATTCAATAATTAAATATAATTTAACTTTTACAGGACGGGCAATTGATATTTCAATAGCTAAATAGCTAAGAGTTGGTTACATACTAAAGACAAAAAATCCGAATTATTCTACATCATTTATGCATTCCTGAAAAAGTTCATATCAAATACCTTAGATTAAAAATAATGAATTTAAGGACGTAGGGATTTAATCATTAGGTATAATTTAACCTCTACGGACGGGCAATCAATATTTCAACTGAAAGTTTGGTCTTTTAAAGGATGTATTTGGTTCGAAAAAAAAACCAGGAAATAATTCCTTTTCCTCTTAACTCAGTGCTTCTCAAACTTTCGGTATTTGTGACCCAATATTTAATCCACATATTTCGAAACACTGTTTGTTTCAAAGAAATGACAATTTTTATTAACTTAAAGGATTGTAGTTCTAAAAGCATATTATTTTTTCAAAAAAATATTTTTAAATTATCTTTTGTTTTTGACTTATCAATATACTCGCGCCCTCCTCGTAGATTTATCACGCCCCCCAAAAGGGGGTAGGCTCCCACAGTTTGAGAATAGCTGTCTTAACTGCTTTGTGAACATCAAGGGGTCTTTCTAATTTCAAAAACATCATTTACTTGACCAGACTCTTATTTCCAGATAGGGAAGGGGTAGGGGGTAGGTAATAATTTTCCCTTTCTCCTGTTCCTTCTGAGCCACAAAGATCCCCACTTCTCAGCAGGTGAACAGGTGAATCATTGACAGCAGGAAGGAGAAAAAGGAAGAACACCACAAACAAAAATCCCGTTCTGAAGAGCAGTTTCTCCTCAAAACCAAACTCTTTTCTAAATTTAATTAACCGAAATGGAATGAGATCAGAGAGATGTATTCCAGTCCTTGAAATTCCTTTGCGTTTAAAATCAGCAGTTTTAGATATTTTTATTAAATGTTTAAGTTCCATCCATGTGCGGAGTCCTATCTTCAGAACCTTCTCCTCATTTACTTCACAATCGAAATCTATATTTCACCAGAAGGCGATGCTTCCGAGTCTTAATTAACTTAGTTGAAATGAATAATAGCGCGTTTATTTTAAATTCTTCCAGTCCAATCCATTGCACTTAAGCGAAGTCGTTATAATTAAACCTGGAAAATTCATTTCTTAAGTAGTCCAACAAGTAAAACAACGGCTCTATTCC
>BMAO01022392.1:0-106181 GCA_019973975.1 Trichonephila clavata | reverse complement strand
ATAAATCTACATAGAAAATGGGGTCGCAAACTACGTTTAGTCGGTGAAAATCGCGATTATAGTAGCCGGTGGAAGGACGAAGAGCCAGACGAAGGGGTTGCCAAACGGATGCGGGATATACATATGATGCCCGAATGCTCAGGGGAGCAAAATAACTTGTTTTCCTACAGTACGTTCTCCCGGAGTTGCTGCTTGGAAGTAACAGCCATTGCACCCCAGGACGTGTGGTTCATGCACGATGGTGCATCAGCCCATTTTTTGATCCAATACGTAACCACCTTCCATGCTACATTTCCCGGGAAGGGATCGGACGCAGTAGACCTATTGTTTTGTCTCCACTCCCTCCGTAACCCAATTTCTGCTTCTGGGTCCTCCAGTGCCTATAGTGAAGGATCTCAAAGCTGACATCACCAGCACACCGGATTTGTTTTGTACGCGTCCGACAATCCTTCGCTCGTCGGTGTCGACTGTGATATGACTTACGCTGCCGCAACTTTGAACAATTCCTGGACAATCACTTGTTGCATTTCTGACGTGGAGCTGTGATGCATTATTGGTTTTGTAAACATGTCTGACGTGTAATAATTGTATTCCTTAATTCTTATTTCCCTCTTTTATTCCACTGACCCACACCCTTCACAACTTTTCTTACGAATTACTCCGACTAAACGTGGTTTGCGACTCCATGTTCTAGGTTGATTTGTCGTCCCTATGCTACTTACTATCATCCCTCTTAATTTGTTGGTCGAATTTGGCAACACCTTGAACATAAAAAAGCTCTTAAACTGGAAAATAAATTACATAATATATAATAGTTCCTCAAAAGGAATTATTCTATAATCCATTCCTTCCTTTAGCTTTGTCTAACAGTAACAGCAATGCAAATACAGAACTGAAAGGAGGCCGTGGTAGCCTAGTGGTCAAGGTAACGGGCTCATGGCCAGTGTGTTAATAAGTTCGAGCCTAGTACCGCTGAAGATCCGCCGTGTAGGGCAGTGATGTGCTTAAATCTGTCGAGCTCAATCGTACCCCGTCAGTGTGAAAGTTAGGAGAGGGGTGTCGTTCTTGTCACTTGACCATGGTTCAAAATTACGAGGTATGTCGCTAAAAGCTCTAGAGTAGCTGAATAGTGCAACGTTGATATTCACCCACCAGAACTGAAAGTACAAACGCTGATGTTAAAATTAAAATGAACAGTTGAAAAAACTTTTACTTTTTGGGATGACTTTTCAAAAAACAATTGTAATTCTGCCACAAAGAACAAATAAATGAATGTATGTGACAGTATTAAATATAATCAAAATATAGAATGTACAAAATATGCAACATCTTCAAAAGAATAATTTATCGCATTCAAAGATAGAGGTAACGTTATGAAAAATTCCTTCAATATTCAATTTTTACAAAAAATTAAGAGACTTTGAAAAAATAAATTTTATAAGTGCACTGTCATTACCACAGCTCAAGTGTATTTTTCTTTCCGTTTTTGTACTATTATCGCACACACACACACACTCTTCCTTTTGTTCAGTATAGATAATTTGGGAAATGCATTTAAAGTATAATAAAATATATTTGAATCTTAAAAACTAATATTTTAATTAACTGTTCCAAAAGTAAAAAGCCTTTGTATAAAAATATTAATTATATTTTATAAGCGCAAATAGCTTCGAATGTGATTCAATAAAGAAAAGGAAAAAAAAAGTTGAAGTATCATCTACTTAGGGAACATAAAAGAACAAATGTTTCTAAGATAAATATGTAAGAATAAACTATTGACAACCCTTCGAGGTAGAGCAATAAGAATGAAATATTTTTCCTTTATCAAATACCGACCTTGAGATGACGCAGGCCATTAGCAAATGACCTTTACTAGCTTGCTTAGAATAATCATATATCAAAAGAAAAATCAGGTATTGATTTTTTTTTTTTCCATTTATCCATAAATGGAAAAGAAAAAAGTGCTTTGTATGCATTTTGTTCATAAGAATAAAATTGCTGAGTATAAAAGTTTTCGAAATTTTGCACAAAAGTTATTTTAAAATCTGGAATGAAACACGTACAGTATTTAAAATGAAATTACGGAAATTCTTTTTTTTTTTTGTCTGTGAGGTTTCTTATTAATATATTTATTTTGATTTCTTCTACAAGGGAGAGATTTATTAGAATCACTCTTGCTTTCTCCAATTTAATGTAATTTAATTTTAGAAAAAAAAGCAATTTTTTCACGTACTAAAAGTAAGAAATGTTATGACATGTGTTGGGTTGAAGTGAGTGAACAATTTTTCCTGGTGGAAGGATAACTGTGCGATAAAACCACGCGTTTTCCCACTTCCTCTCACACATTCCTTTTACGGGGACCACACCTGATGTATACGCTGTGTGCAGTGATCGGAGTTTTTGCTGTGTGCCATTTTCGTTACCGTTTTATTCGTCTATCCAAAAATAAATTTATGTTGTCCAGAAAGGTGTGAAGAACTCATTGTACAAGAGAACAAGGATTTTTTAACACAAATATAAATGCTACATGTTAATTGTAGTGTTAACATTGCGTGGGATATAGAAACTGCAAAGAAAACAAATGTCTGAATATTTTGAGGTGGAGGTTAATTATACTTTAAAGCGCGTTTTACTCGAAATGTATTTTTTTTAAAAACTCAAACGGGGTCAGCGATTGCTCAAAAAGTTCTGAAAATAATTAGCTGAAATTTTTGTTTATGTTCTGAAAAAATAAGAGGTGCTTTACCCTTCAGATTTATCAATCACCGTTTTATTACAAAATTTACAGTCCTTTATGTGAATCGGAACAGTCCCTTATAACCACTGTTTTTTAAAGCAATTTCATGTAATAACTGAGACAAAGCGCTCTAGTTTTCGTAAAAATTAAAACATCTCTTATCCTGAAGGTCATTTCAAAACATAACACATCAGAATTGAAAAATTGAAAATCTGTTCAATAACTTTTGGTACAGATTGGGTCGCGTTTATGTTATTTTTTGTCAATTTTTACCCATTTTTCCCACTTTAGTAATAATAATTTTTTTCCCTATTCTTAATTTTAGCATATTTTTCTTAAAATGTACGAAGCAAATCTAAAAACTATAAAAAAATCCATACCTCCATTTTTTAATAAAAAAAGTTGTCGCAAGTAGTCGATGAAGTTGCAATGAAGGAAGAATGTAGAGCTTCAATGATCGTCGGTTTTTTAACTTCACTCTGCGAAGCAACACGAGAATTGTTGAGCACAGACCTCAATATTTTAACTTTGGTCAGGAAGAATCTCTCTGGCATTACATAAACTCCTTCAAATACCAAGCATAATTTCCATTACAGCGTGTCGCTTGGGCACCCGAATCATCATGACCGTGAACTCGTTCAGCATTATGGAGTGAGTGAATATTAACGTCCACTGTTCAGCTTCACGAGGGCTTTTGAGGACGGTACGCGTCATTTTGAACCATGGTCAAGTGACGCGGACGACACCTGAGCTGGCTCCCTCCTCTCCTAACTACCACACCACACCAACGGGAGCTCTCGACAGACTTAACGTGCAATGTTTCCCTACACGGCGGGTCTTCAGTGGTACTGGGATCGAAATCATGACATGCTAGCCACGATCCGATGCCTAGATCACTTGGCTACCGCGGCCACTCAGCATTATGGAAATATGGATTCTAGAGGGCCAATAAATGAATGCATAGTCATCATATAGAGGGTCTGATGCACGATTAACTTATTGAGACTTGAAGACCTCACGTTGGCATGGTGTGTGTGGAGTGGGGGGCCAGCTCATGTCAAATCCCCATCGGGTGAGTAAAGGAGTAAATATTAACATCGCACTGTTCAACTACACGAGGGCTTTTGGCGACGGACCGCGTCATTTTGAACCATGGTCAAGTGACGCGGACGACATCTGAGCTGGCTCCCTCCTCTCCTAACTACCACGCCACACCAACGGGAGCTCTCGACAGATTTAACGTGCAATATTTCCCTACACGGCGGGTCTTTAGTGGTACTGGGCTCGAACTCATGACATGACAGCCACGATCCGATACCTTGACCACTAGGCTACCGTGGCCACCTCAGGTCGCCATCATCATTTGACCAAGATTCCAAATTGTGACCGCGGTGGCCGAGTGGTCAAGGCATCGGATCATGGCTAGCATGTCATGAGTTCGATTTCAGTACCACTGAAGACCCGCCGTGTAGGGGAGCGATGCACGTTATATCTGTCGAGAGCTTAAACGTCCTCCGTTGGTGTGATGTGTAAGTTAGGAGAGGGGGTGCCAGCTCAGTTGTCGTCCGCGTCACTTGACCATGGTTCAAAATTACGCGGACCGTCGCCAAAAGCCCTCGTGTAGCTGAACAGTGCGACGTTAATATTCACTCCCTCACTCACCAAGATTCCAAATTACAAGGTTTGCCACCAAATACCCTTGCATAGCTCTAGAATTCGTTGAAAATAAACTACCAAATCAGATCCACTAAAACGTGAATTTTTCTCATGATTGGATCCTCATTGTAGATGGAAGCTACAGTAGCCAAATTGTTACAGGTACGAGATCACGAACGACATTGTTCGTTCTTGATAACACTAAGAACCTGTCAAGTAATGGGTATGATGCCCATCAAATCTTTCAGGGCTCAAAGCTCGTTCACGTTGGTTGTTGCTGAACTTTTAGAGAGCGGTTAGCCTATTCAGGTTCTATTCTCGTTTCCTGATCATGATTTAAAATTATGAGGTCCGTTTCAATAGCCTTTATATTGTTACTAAGGGTGACATTAATAAATACAACAGGTCATTCGCATTTCATGGAAAGGATCTTGATGATTAATTTTTATCAATAAATACCATGTTTTTTGTGACAGTTTGCTTCTGTGTGATAGACATGATACTTGACAATAGCTCTAGCTTGAATTTTTCATGAAAGTATACTTTTTCTTAGTGCTGTCATGAAAGTTTTATTCCATTCCTCTTGAATCATTTTTCAAAGTTCATTCAGTGTTCTTAGATGCTTTTTTCTTAAGGCTTGTTTTAATAAACCGAAAGCACAGAAGTCCCTACCCCGTTGGAGAAGCGTAGGGTAATTTTGTGCGTATTTCATTTCATCAAATGGGATACACTTTATTCCTGTTTCTGATTCTTTCTTTGCTAAATAAGAGACAGTTAGTTACCTTAGACGTGTGACTAGAGCGTTCGTCCACATGAAGCTCAACTTTATCAACGTCCTTTCCCCATAAAGTTGGAATTTCTTCTTCAAAAATTGGTTCTAAAATATTCTGCTGATAGTAGAGTGAAAATTAATTTTGTTGCTTTACTTGAGACTTTTCCGATTTTTAATTTGCCGTTGTTGGAAAAATACAACTAGCATTAATCTCTTAAGGCTACACATTACCGTAAAAATGACAATTTTATCGAAATTTTTTTTTTTTGCCTTTTCCTGCAACCCATACGATTGGGAATCTTGGCCCCAAATTTCAAATCTGCTAACCAATTAGTTTTTAAGATATTTGAAGTTTTCTGTGTGCTATCAGACCGGATATTTGACAGCTGAGGGGGCGTGGTTAGTTTTGGTTTCATTTTAAAGCATTTTTCCATTCTTAAATTTAATTAATTACTAATATTTTTAATAAAATCGATATTTGCTGAGAAGTGATTATTAACTTCAACTTTCACTACTGAAATCGCTTCTGTTTGTGTACATTTTGAGTTTTTGGTGTGCTTATAGTTACTTAGCTAAAATTGATAAAAAAAAGGTCTTTCTCAAGACCAATATTTATTCTCATATAATTTATATAGCTTAAAAGCTTGTTTACTTTGTTCAAGATAAGTTTTTTCTGTTGAGAAAATGCCACGGAAAAAACTTTCGCAGCTTGCGAAGAGAAGCAATATTTCTAAAAGATGGAGTACTGTTGAAAGTTACGATGTCAATGACCATCCTTTACCTGTTATAACAACAAGACTTCAGAAAACAAGTGTTTTGAATACAAGAAAGAATACTACAGATAAAAGTAAATATTTCAGTGATATTCCAAATTACATTATAGTGGATACTGAATGTTTAAGTAATTTGTTTACAAATCATTTATGCAGTATTTGTCATAGTGCATCCTTGAAACTTTGCTTTGGTCACAGAAATGGATTTGCATTCAAAATGAATGTTGTATGTATTAATTGTGACCAAACCCAAAGTGAAACATATTCTTCAAAACAGTTGGTTGATACTAAATTACATCAAATAACAAATGTTAGCAAGCATCAATTTTTTAATGCTCCATTTGATGTAAATATGAGAATAGTGCAAGGTATGTTAAGTTTGGGACTTGGGTACTCGGCGTTGGAAAAATTCTGTATGCATATGAATTTAAATATAATGTCTAGTAAAACTTTTAATTCCTATAAAGCAAAAGTTCTGAATGGACATCTCGTTGCTTCCAATCAGCTGTTGCTTGATATTCGTAAAGATGTCAGAGAGGCGAATGGCTCAAGGAATGATAAAGATATCGTCGATATTGGAGTGTCATATGATGGAAGCTGGTTGACAAGAGGGCATACGTCAAACATCGGAATAGGATGTGTTATCGACTTGCTGACTGGCTTTGTGATCGACTAAGAAGTGATGTCAAAGCGGTGTGGAGAATGTGAACAGACTAAATTTGCGCTTGGAGAAGACAGTGTTGAATTTCATATTTGGTATAAAGGACATCAGGATGCTTGTAGTGCAACACATGTCGGATCATCTGGTGCAATGGAAGTAAATGCAGCTGTGAAATTATGGGAAAGATCTGAGAGCATTGGCTTCCGGTACACAACCTTGCTGTCTGATGGGGATTCTATAGCTTTCTTAGAATTAAAAAAAAAAGAAAAATTTATGGAAGTGAAATACAAATTAAAAAAGAAGAATGCATCAACCATGTGAGCAAAAGATTGGGAACAGCTTTGAGGCAGAAAGTAAAAGATTGGCGAGTGAAAGGTGTAACTCTGGGAGGGAAGAAACACGGCAGTTTGAAAGAAGAGACAATAAAAAAGCTTACTAGATACTACACTAATGCTATACGCAAAAATATAGGTGATGTAGAGGCAATGAAAACTGCAATTTATGCTACCCTATTTCATTGCATATCTACAGACCAGAAGCCACAACATAAAAAGTGTCCTTCTGGTATCGACTCTTGGTGTTTTTACCAGTCATCATTAGCACGTAGGAAGAAACCAGGTTTGCATAAAGATTGGGTAAAAACACCAATCAATTAAGAATATTTACCCAAAATTTTGCCAATTTATCAAAGATTGGCTTCAACGGAATTATTAAGCAGGTGTGTTAGAGGTTTAACACAAAATTCCAATGAAGCATTGCATTCGATGATATGGAACAAATGTTCCAAAGAAAATACAGCTTCTAGGAGACGTGTGTTGATTGCCGTGTCGAGTGCAATATCTGAATTTAATGTTGGAACATTAAAAGCCCTTAAAACATTTCAGGATGCAAATTGCCTTGCAACAAGTTTATCATCAGAATATTTAGCCAACTTTACCGATTATAGGAGAACCTATTTCAGGAATAAAATAAAATCTGCAAATTTTAAAGTCGCGCAGCAAAAATTAAAACTTGCTAAATTGCGTCGACTTAAAATTGAGAAAAAATTAGGTGCTATGTACAAATCTGGTGGATTTTAACTTTTTAAGCTTTAATTTATAACATTATTATTTTTTATAAGTGTATTGTGTTTTAAAACTTTTGTGAAATTATTATGTTAACTTTATGCTGAAAAATCTGTCATCGTAACAAATGCTATTTCGATATTTTGCAAAAACATATTTTGAATAAGTAAAAATATTTTCAATCATATTTAATTAAAGTAGTGTTTTTATGTATTACATAAGTAGTAAAATAATATATTAAAATTTAGAGCTTTGCAAGTATTATTTGTTTTTGTTTTATGCCTTTACAAACTTTAAATGCATTTTTCTCAGACTTTTATTTTTGAAGATGTAAGTGTTTTCTAATCCCTAAGGCTTTTTTTCTGTTCAAGATAGTCTTGAAATTTTTTATAGATACTTAGATATATGTGTTACATAAAAGTTAGTATGGGTTTAGGTCTGAGATCTTTAGTTATTTTTTTTAAAATGTTAAAGTTAATATTTTAAAAATTTTCGTGTTTTTTCCAGGTTTAGCTAGAAAAAAAATTATTAAAAATCAACAAGGAACTAGATTTTGAAATCCATACTAACTTTTGTTTGCAATAATGTAAGAAATATAAATCATGTAAAATAATTTTAAAATTTCAAAAATTGTGTATTTTATAAGAGTTTAAAAAAACCACAAAAATTTAAAATTTTTTTAAATTTTAAAATAATGGCTTGTTAAAATGATTTATTTTCAGAATCGGTTTAATAATATAGTCTGAAAACAATACATAAATTACTTTTAATATTACTGTCCCCAGAAAAATTTTTTGAAAAAGGGTACCGTGTAGTCTTAAGGAACTTTACTGTACACTCTCCTCTCTTAGTGGAACCATTTCATGCGGTCATTCCTGTCACTTGAGTAATAGAAATTTGATTTTCTTTTCTTACAGTCACTTAAATATACCCATGCCTTATCGAATGTTATAACAATTTTTTATTTTTCAGCAGCGAGGTATTTTTTTTTATATAAATTTCTACAATTTGCTTTCCTTTTAGCAATGATTTTAAAAAGAGATTAATTTTAGGTTTAAATATCTTTTTTAACTTTAAATCTTCATGAATGATTTTAATTGCAGTGCCGGGAAACATTCCTAGTTTTGATGCAATGAATCTTTAAGTCGGGGGATATTTTTAGAATCAGAGACTTCACTTTCTTGATAGTTGTTTGAGTTTGAATAGTCTTATAGGATGAAGTTTCATGGTCAAGTTTTCATTTTTAATTTCAGCTAGACGTTTTTTCTTTTTCAAAGTTAATATATTATAAATACCTTTTATGGAAATGCAAAAACCGAAATTTTTACGCCACTTTATATTTTGTTACTAATATTTCTCCTCGGAAAGTGCAGTTACGTAACCTTCGAAGAAGAAACAATTAAAGAAGCCATTTTAAAAATAAATATTTTGTTTTACATTCAAATCAAAAGAAAAGCTTAGCAGTCGATTATTCTGAAATTGCTAAAGTTTTATCTCAAAATGAAAACGAGAAAATTAATTACTAAATCGTTTTCATAAAGTGAGACGACCTTCTATAACCAAAGAGTCAATCTCTCAAAAAGTGCGATCAACTTCATGGAATTCTGTAAAATTGGTCAGTGATTGGTTCGGCACACGTTTCGGAATATATTCTATTCAAAAGTAGTAAGTAATTAAAGAATTTTAAAGTTAAGACGACGAAGACTTTCACCATTTGATGATTTCGAGCTGATAATCTGATTAATTACATCTTTGATACTCGTAGTTTATGCATTGGAATGATAAGTAAAACACCATTATAAAAAATGGCGAAAGTAGAGCTTCATATGGAATGATACTCGTATCTACTCAAAATTTCAGTTTTGATTCTATGATAGACCGACATGTAGAATCTTGAGGCTTACTGCACATTTTACTCAAATAAGCCTTAATGTCCTTATGTTTGTAGTACGTATAAAATTAATTAAGGGACTTACTACCGTGGTTTGAAATCACGATATCTATCCCTGGAAGCCTTTGTTTAGTTTTTGAATGTCTTAATTAAAAAAGTCTGTCGCACACAAAACACGAATCAGTGCAAACCAAGAATTATTCTTCTATATATCACGAATTCACACGAATCTCGAAATATTTAAATACTAAATTTCAAGTTACAAACAATTTTTAACTAAAATCAACTGCAAAAAATGCGCTTTATTGACCCAAATGAAGAATTACATGAAAAAATATGGTTCTGCTCGATGTTAATTGCATAATATTGCTACATGGTATTTATCAGCGGAAAAGTTAACTAACCTATGTATTGACTGCTGCTTACGAGATATCTCGTAAAAAGCGTGTGTATCAAAACTGTCAGCTACAAGAAATCTCGTAGTTGGGGCTGAAATTTTAGATTAATTATCTATCTATATTTGAGTTATTGCTTATTATAAAGGATGAATGTGAAAAATTTATATAGTGCAAAAACATTAATTATTAAATTTTATTATTAAACTTAGGTTAAGTGTAGAATGGGGGGGGGGGCTTGGCGATGTCAATTACTTTTGGCGACCAAAATCAATCGCCAAGCTACTTCACTTAGCGATAGGTGTCCGGAAGCTGGAATGAATTCTTTATTTCCCCATAATATCTATATAAAAATCGCCAAATTCAAAGCCCCCCTATACTACACTTTAACCTTAAACTTATAACTTAGACGATTAGATTATAATATAATAATTAATTATATATGAATATATTCCATAAATTAAGAAAATATTTTATTATTGTTACTGTGTAGGATGATTTTTAAAGCAAGGATCATCGCAAAGTGCTGGATTGTTGGAATACAGTGAACAAAACACCTAGTCTCCTTGCGTTTTTGTTTTGCTTTGTTTTGTTTTGTACACATTCGACATGTCCTCGAAGGTATCCTTTTTTTCTGTTGGAGGAAGATGTTCTAAATACTAATAATCAGTCGTATTTGTGTATTATAGTTGCGCTTTTCTTTTGCATTGCTGCCGTTGCCATAAAACTAATGCATAACAACTGACTATCTAATTGACCCGTCCTCATCCTTTATCCCTTCGATTTCTTTGGTTATAAAACTTGTATGTATTCTGCAGGCTGATTTCAAAGTAGGGTAGAGTGATTTTCTTGTATCAATAAATAGTTTTCATGTGGTTTGCTAATTATTACTTATCAGTTTGTTTTTATTACTTTACAACTACCATCACCTTATAGGTTTTCCCAGAGATGATCATCACATATCTGTATGAAAATCTGTCATAACAATATGCATTTGACCGTCATCACATAAAATTTGGGGACAAGTTTGTAATATCAAACAAAACCAAAAGAAAATCTTTGTACATGAAGACTTTTATTAAAAAAATACCTCTAAGAGATAACTCGTTAAGTGGCACTCACCACAGTTATCTTATTCAGTGAATCCAGGCTACGAGTTATCTTGAAGTTTTTTTAAATAAAAATTACTCTAAATGCTACTGCTATATGACTAGCTCAAAATTATTATGCTTCGTAAAAAATTTCATGTTTTCTTTAAAACAAAACCTTGGTACCTAGGGCAAGATACTCTAAATTTACATGGCAGTCAATTAGTTAATTAGCATAATACTTGTAATTAAAATATTTTCCCCTCCATTATACATTTGGTGAGGAAGAGTGGGAATATTAACGTCGCACTATTCAGCTACTTGAAGGCTTTTGACGATGAACTTCGTAATTTTGAACCATGGTTAAGTGACGAAGACGACAACTGAGCTGGCACCCCCTCTCATAACTTCCATACCACACCAACAGGAGGACGATTGAGCCTCAACACATTTAACGTGCATAGGCCCTCTCTGCATGGCGGGTCTTCATGGCTGGAACTCCTGATACGCCGGCCGTGAATCTGTTAACTTGTCCACTAGGTTACCTTGGTCCCATTAAACATTGGGATAACAGACTTTATTGTTTAATATTCTATGTTATACATTCGCTTGATGTGAAAGTTTAGAGAATGGTGTGCTTTTTCAGGAATCTTCCTCGTCACTCTTGAGGGCTGTTCAAAATTACGAGATTCGTTGCCGACCGATAACCCGCGAAATTGCTTGAAAGTGTTATGTTAAATTACAATCATTCAATCAATAGTCTAATGTATCAAATCAATTCTCTCCCAGCTAATATTTTGTGTTATAATGTGTAATTCTAATAGTAAAAAAAGTTTATTTATATAAAGATTTTTAATCCCAACATTTTGCGGCTTTTAAAGTCTCTATTTTTTATATTGAATAGTTTTTAAAGTATCAGATCAAGATGTTTCTGTGTGGTTTCATCGAAGGAAGGTAAATAAAAACTTTTGAAGTTCATAGTTATGATTTTTTTGTTTTGTTTAACAAAGAATTCTTATTCAGATGTTGCATAGATATTGAATTAACTCAAATTGCCTTTTGCGATCAAGTGAAAAGCAAGGCTAAAATAGAGTATTAAAATTTATATTCAGAAAATAATTTTTTAAATTATTTCAAACAAGTTAGCTTATAGAGTGGATTTTCAGCCTCATCTAGTTGATATATTTATGCAGGTTTACTAATTTTGTTGATTTCCCATTAACATAATGTTCTGGGTATGTTATGCTTTTAAAATAAAAAAATAAAACAGTAATATTATGTCTTTTTGAATTTTTTTATTCAAAGTACCAAATTAGAGAATCTCAAACTAAGTTTGAACTGTGCAATGCAAACAGATTTACAGAAACTCAACCTTTAGACCAAGCGTTAATGAAAAAAATTTTGAAACGTTGAATCTGCATCTTTCTCTTCTAAATTCATAAATGGTGTGCTGAGAAAGCCCCTTTGCTTTATCCTGGTAATATTTATAGAACATAGTTTCCTAAAAGGTTTTTGAACATGTGATGAAAAGGAAAGTATTGTTCTTTGAAATTCTGTGCGTTTAGTAATGACATTTGTTCAATGAAACAAACTTATAATAATTATGATTTTATTCTTTGGACCTAGGAGAGTTTTTTCTCCCGTTAAAATGTCATTATTACTATTTTACTATTTCAATTTTTTCAATTTTAATTCTTGGACATAAAGTCTGCATATATCAATTACTGTTTACAACCATTTCGTAAAATTAATTCCATGGAACATCACCAAATTTTTTTTTCTAAAAATATTAAGACAAAACTGGTACCTTTTTGTTGGGGAAGTTTATTTTTTGAACTCATTTTCCTTTTCCTATTATAATTTTAACTTATATTTCTAATCTCTATCAATGCAGTGAAGCACTTTGAATTATTTAAATACTCCTATGTACTATTAATTATATTAATTATTTACAATAACTTTGTGGAATATTGGTGTTATTCAAAAATTGAAGCACTGCAAACCAAATAAATCCAAAATTTTAAGAAATTAAAGCTTTTTTAAAAAGTAACTATCAATTATATCCGAAAAGTGAACATATTGAAAGAAATACATTTAAGAGTAAGAATCCTTAAACTGATCAAGAATCTTGATTATACTTAAATAAAAGTTCTAACTTAATTTTTTTTTCTTTAAATGAAATTTTGTTGCACATTATAAACACATACGTTTGTGTAAAGGGTATAAATATTCATAATTATAAATTTAAAAATTATAATTCAGAAAATAAATTTTAAAAATATGCTCTATAATTCTGGAATCTAGCAATCTATATATTCTGGGTGGAGAAGTTTGGCGCTGGCCTACGCCCAAGTTTGGGGGTTCGACCCCGATGAAGTCGCGGTGGATTTTCATGATGCAAAACTCGACAGCTTTCCTGTCGTATCATTATACGGCATGTATAATGTCCCTAGAGTGTCTGTTCGGCTTGGGTGCTCTTGGCAAAATTAAATGTCTAGTACGGTTTCGCATCGTCAGAGCTGGGCGTCAAAATTGCTTGCGGTGATTGGTATTCCATCTATACGGTGACGCACTAAAAAGAGATATCACCTTCAGAGGAATGTACTAGGTCTGCAATGGGAAAACTCTAATCTGCAGTCCGATTTTGAAAAAAAAAATCTTGTTTTTCATTTTGATTCGCTTACAAAGTTTCAGAAGTGAATTCCAGAAAATGTTATTAAGCTTAGTATTGATAAAGTGGTACTTTTATGTTATAACCAAACTACTTGGTTTTTTGTTGTTGTTGTCTTGGTGAATGAGGTCAGAGTGATGCATCGATAGGGCTTTCCTGGTGATAGTTGTATTTTCAAACTATCTCTCATTTAGTTACTGCTTTGTTACGTTTCGAAAAAACTATTTGTATAAGTTTACCTTCTATAGGGAAAGTAACAGATAAAATCTCCGAGGCCACGGTAACCTAGCGGTTATGGTCCAGAACTCGTGTCCAGAGTGTCGCGTTATGTCACTAAAGACCCTCGTTGAAGAGGTGGCCGATGTATGAAATCTGTTAAAGCTCAATATCCTTCAGATTGTAGGCCGCGGTGGCCGAGTGGTCTAGGCATCGGATCATGGCTAGCGTGTCATGAGTTCAATCCTAGTACCACTAAAGATCCGCCGTGTAGGGGAGTGATGCATGTTAAATCTGTCGAGAGCTCAAACGTCCTCCCGTTGGTGTGGTAGTTAAGAGAGGGGGGCGCCAACTCAGGTGTCGTCCGCGTCACTTGACCATGGTTCAAAATAACGCGGACCGTCGCCAAAAGCCCTCGTGTTGCTAATCAGTACGACGTTAGTATTCTCTCACTCTCTCACTCACTATCCTTCAGATTGTGTGGTTGTGGTAGTTTGGATAGGGGATGCAAGCTCAGGTGTCGTCCTTGTCACTTGACTAAGGTTCAAAATTGAAGCTCGTTGCTAATAGCTCTTTTGTTGCTTCAAAGTGCGATGTTAATGTAACTCTTTCTAGATGAAAGCTTCACATCAAAAGATTTTGACTTTAAATTCATGTGTAATATTGATTTAATGATAGTATGAAAGTTAACACCGTACTTGAATAAATTTTTTTACTATGAAATGATAATGAAAATATGGATAATGGTCCAGTTCCTCAAAACTTTAGGAATTTACATTTTGCATTTTCTTTTCCATGCTTAGTGAAATTGTGCTTTTTTGGTACTTTGTATTATACCATCGACCAATTTCGCAAAACCAAAAAAAGAAACGATATATACCAGGGGTGGCGAACCATTATGGATCAACGTGCTACTTTTAATAAAGAAGTGTGTAATGAAATATAGATGTGCGAGCAAATAAAAAACATTTGTGGGAAAATAATATAACTAAATATTATCAACACAAAACTATTTACTACGAAAAAATACCTTTTGCACTGTACAGTTTAGTTAAAACGTTAGTTATACGTGTTATAAAAGTTTTAGTTACACGTGTAATTCAAATTATAAAGTAACATTAGCGTGACTTTTGTTGTTACAGATTGGATGACAAATAACTTATATTGGGATTGTAAGATGCTACTTTTTGTAATACATGTTGAATTTCCGTAATCTGCCAAATGGTTTCTAAGCAATTTATTATACACTTCTGGCCCCCGTGAATGCAACACCCTGAAGGAAGCACGCAAATAACATGAAATTTGCAACATGCATTAGCGGAGGCGAGATATGCACATGATTAAAATTTCAGCGCAGACACACATCACGTACGCCTGTGGCACCACCTCAAAGCGCTATTTAAGGCTTGGAGATTTCGACGATTTCAAGTTCGGCAATTGTGTTTTACTTGTGGTTTTTTCAAAAGCAATCAGTCATGTCTCGTAGAAAACACCGATCAGCTTTTGATCAAGTATTCGAGTTCGACAGAGGAAGGATAGTGGCCTACCGAGATTGGGGATTATCTTTCAAGGAAATTGGTAGTAGCGTGTTGGACGAAACCAAACAACTGTGACGTGGATATGTGACCGTTGGATGCAGGAGGGTACAACGGACCGACGTGGTCGATTGCATACACCTCAGTGCACCACTTCACGTGAGGACAGGCAAATTGTGCACATGGCAGTGATGGATCGCTCAGTCACATCACGAACCATAGCTCAGCACATTGAGTATGTAATGCATCATTCAGTGTCTGCACGTACCATTCGACGCCATTTACAGCAGAGTGGTCTGTCCGCAAGACGTCCATTGCTTGGTCTACCCTTGACGCACAACCACAGACGTCTCCGCCGCCAATGGTGCGATGAAAGAATGATGTGGGCGGCAGAATGGAATGAAGTTTTCTTTACTGACGAGTCACGCATCTGTCTGCAACACCATGATGGTCAGATTTGAGTCTGGAGACACCGTGGAGATAGGATGCTGAAATGCTGCGTTATGCACCGCAATATTGGTCCTGAACCGAGTATTATGGTATAGGGTGGTATTGGATATCACTCTCGCACTCCTCTAGTACGCATTGCCGGTACTTTAAACAACCAGTGCTACATCTCTGATGTGTTGGAGCCAGTTGTCCTTCCTTACCTTCAGGGCTTGGCCACAGTGATATTTCAACAGGATAATGTGCAACCACACGTGGCACGCATTGTCCAAAGGTTCTTCGTCAATCTCCAGATTGAATTGCTTCCCTGGCCGGCTCGCTCTCCGGATCTTTCGCCGATAGAAAACACGTGGTCCATGGTTGATCAACGATTGACCCAGATTACACCCCCAGCTGCCACACCAGATCAACTTTGGAAACGTGTGGAAGCTGCTTGGTCTATTGTACCCCAAGAACACATCCAAAGTCTCTTTGAATCAATGCCGAGGCGTTTGGCAGTGGTGATCTCCAACAATGGCGGCTACTCTGGCTACTGATTCTGGTAGGAACCACACTTCACAGAAGTCTATAAATTTAATCATTTGATACTTGGTCAACATGTTATCTACAAAATAAATTTTGTTGTGCTATCTCTTGTCTTTCTTGGTGTTGCATTTACGGTAGCCACAGCAGTGTATTTACTGTGGTTCACTTTTTTTTTTAATTAGAAGGTTTGGGATTTGTTTCAAAATACCATTTTACAGACGATTCTCTGCATACCACTTTTCCAGAACATAAAGCACACACCGTTTTGTCGCTTTTACTAATGCAGTGTTTCTCGGTCCACCAAATTTGAAATTCTCTGTTACGCTTGCTATCTGGCACCTTGTGTACTTTTGCTGAACTAGCCATGTTAAATAACAGTTAAAAATCTTAAATATAACGCAGATAAAATTCAAAATACAGTTGTGTCAATGAAATTGACTATGCTATGCGTAGATAAACTTTACATCATAAGCAATTGCAGTCTACAACGTAACTAAGGCAAGACAGTAACAAACGAGTGCTCCTCGCCGACCCGCGACCGATCACTTGCGTTTGTTCGTAATACTTAATAGTAAATTTTGAAATAAAATACAAACCATTTTGATCACTGGCGTGCCAAAAATATTGTATCCCGTGCCTTCAATGGCACGCGTGCACCTGGTTCGCCATCCCTGATATATACCAACATACATGGAGATGGTTTTCCTCTATTTGGTTGCAT
The DNA here is from genome assembly GCA_019973975.1 of Trichonephila clavata. NCBI lineage: Eukaryota > Metazoa > Arthropoda > Arachnida > Araneae > Nephilidae > Trichonephila > Trichonephila clavata. The sequence goes on along the minus strand of BMAO01022392.1, from coordinate 89,029 downwards.
ATCGTGGCATTTGATAACATTGTTTTGATCAGATGAAATTGGTCGACGCCATAATATAAGTACTGATCTGGGTGTTTGAAGAATTGTAGTTTTATTGGATCAAGAATTGCAGTTGTATTGGACCTAAGTGCTTCGTTAAAATATCAAATCAGATTTACAGAAATTTCGTTTTTCCCCCAGCATTTTTACTAACTCCAAATTATATTATTAATTCCAACTTTATATTTGTCTTACACAATTATACAGTTACAAGTACAGGTTTGTGGGATTTGGAGCAACAAAAAATATTATCTCCTTGAAATGGAATGTTTTCCTTATTTAATACATATGGAAGAAATTCATCCTCTGCAAGAAAGATCTAAATAGTTGTTAGTGAAATAATACAAAACACACTTAAAAATAAAAAACTTGTTGCCATTAAACATTACAAAACTTTGTATAATACGTGTAGGGTGAATGATGTTGCAGTTGGGTAGTGTTTCTGAAACTGTGGTGGGCGCGAACATATCGAAAAGTTGAAAATACAATATTTAAATAATTCATTAATTTGCTGAAAGGAATCAAAGTAAAATATATTGTCGCATTTACATTGATATAATGTACTTACGAATGTATCATAATTGTACGATGTATTTGATAATTAATTTATCTATGCTGTGTTAAGAACAGGTTTAATAATTGGGACTTTTCCATGGGCTTGTCATATAAAAATTATATACAAAATTTAATACTTATCTTGATAATTTGTACGGTTTATAATTAAAGTCGTATTGTAGCTTATTTATATATTGCTTTCAATATATTGTTATTATATATTCGGAGGGGGTGCGATGAAAATTAAGAATGAAAATTGGGTCGCAAACATTGAAAGTTTGAGAAGCACTGCGGTAGGGAAATGTTCTTTCGTATTAAAATAGTGGAAAGTATCTTATGTAGGGCTGTTGAATTACTTTCTTCCTAGTAAATTTGTTGCTCTGGAACTTGATTTAAGAAAAATATTCTATCTTAAGACAACAAATCTAAAATCACTCTTAATTATCTAAATATATTATACAAAATGCTCGAGGTACAAATTATCAATGTTTATCATAAAATTACATCTCGTTTATGGTTAATAATCTGAATTTAGTCTCTGCTTTTAGTCATACATTTATTTGCCCCTAGAGATAGTAATATTGAACTTAGTCTTTCTTTTGTGTTAGTGGCATCAGAATTGATTGCTTCCAAGGCAATTATTTGCTTGGAAAAACAGTCCATTCCCCTGATATATCTTCATCAGTCTTTGGCAAGCTTTCAGTCAGTCAAATAGGCAAGTTTTAATGTATCTAAATGTTGATGCGCTTATCTTTAATTTGTACAATAAAGTATTTGCTTTTTCTTATCACTATAAAAAAAATCCATCACGGGGGGGGGGGGGTGTTATGTGTGTTAAGAGTTTTTCCCCCACCCACGCAATCAATACACTTGAGGCTTTTTTCGGCTAATGTTACGGAATATGACCCAAATTTGGAATATTTTATCAGATGTAAAAGTACTGAAACATTAATGTTACATTCTGGCCTCTCTATCCCTGTAGCGAAACACTTATTTTACCATACTACTCATTTTTATTCAATTTCGCACATTTTTCCTTTTATAAAAAGTGTTTCGCATTTTTCTCCTTTACCGTAATGCTAAATGAGCTATCCCTTTACATGTTAAAAGAAAAAAGGAATTATTTATGAAATATTTTGAAATCTTAAAAACGCTGTATTATAAAAATGCATGAGTTACAATGTCACAAATTTTCATAAAAATTGAGGCATTGTTTCTATCAGAAAATGTGCTCCGCGTTAAGTTCACTCTCTTGTGCATACGGCGAAAACAGCTTTAAGGTATATGTACAACTATCCAGGTCCTTAAAAAAACTTTCCTCTTTGAAAACAAACTCTTTAAGGTAAGTCGGTTACCCCTATCCCGCTAATGTTAAATTGAGCATATTTATGTGCCTTTTTCTCATAAAATATTAAATGTACAGACTTAAATTTTTTTCTGTATATTAATTAGACTTTTTTTATTTAAACTGAAGTGAACTTTTTCAAATATATTGTTTAGTTTTTTCAAAAACTTTCATCGTAATGTATCACTATGAATTTTTTGAAAAATGTCATTTTTTTTCACGATAACTGACTTTTACAAAAATATTATCGGTATATTAATAAAAGTTCACTTCAGTATATATATTAACATATCAGTAATATTCAGTGAAGATTGCAAGTGCTTCCGTTGAATAGGTTCTGAGAAAATAGTACACGCATTTTTAAAAACACCGTTTTGAGATAATTGCATTTTTATTATAAAATGTCCCTTCATCAAAAAAATTATTAATTACAATCTGTATTTGCACTATTTTTTTAAATATTAGCTTATTCTCAATAACTTTTAAGACTTTTTACTTATTTCTTTTACTTAGATTTCTCAGAAAATACATGTATAGCATTTTTCACTTTTAATCTATCGAGATATTTTATAGCATTTGCATCATTTTTCTCAAATTATGCATCAATTTTTGAAGAATTTTCTGTTCTGATACATTACTGTCATCCAAGCTGACTATAAGCATAATAAATACTATGTAAAAATGTGTCAATACATGAAAATATGGCTTTGGTAATACATAATTATACGACATTTCGGAAAATTTCATTAGTGTTTTATAAATTTACATGTAAACACAATTTCTTAAAGTATCAGAATTAAAAGGATTCTTAAAATATTACATAAATGGTATCCAAAACAACAAGAAAACTGATTTTATGTTTTCAAACATGAAATTTGTGTATTTTTTGTATGTAACAAGTTTAGTGCAACGAAAAAGGGCATTGCATTTTGGGATATATTTATGTACCTTTTACTAAGAAACTTTAGAAAACAAAGCTTAAAAATTTGTGTGTACATTAAATAAACATTTATCTTTATACAGAAGTGAAATTTTTTTTTAAAAAATTGATCAGTATGTTTAAAAATGTAATTTTGTAGAGTAGAATAATGAATTTTATAAAAATTTTCCTTTTCTATGTTACGACATCTGCTTTTCAGCTAAATGTCTGAGGAATATCTCAAAAATTTCACTTCAGTATATATAATATATATGCAATATAAAATAAATATTTCCAGTTCATGCATACAATTAATTTATAGAGAAAGAAGACACAAATTAAAAAATATAATCTATATAAGACAGTAATACATGATTATATGGCACTTCGAAAAATTTCTTTAGTTTTTTGTATATTCACATGTAAACACAATTTCTTTAAATATAAGAATTAAAAAGATTATATAAATATTACATAGATAGTATCCAAAACAACAAGTAAACTATTTTTGTGTTTTTAAACATGAAATTTATGATTTTTTTTGTATGTAACAAGCTTCATGCAACGCATTTTGAGATATATTTGTGTGTGCATTAAATAAACATTTATTTTTATACAGAAGTGAAATCTTTTTTTAAAAAATTGATCAGCCTGATTAAAAAAATAATTTTTGCAGAGTAAAATAAGGAACTTAATAAAAATTTTCTTTTTCTGTGTTACGACATATGCTTTTTAGCTAAATGTCTGAGGAATATTTCAAAAAAGTTTCACTTCAGTATACACAAGAATATATATGAAATATAAAATAAAAATTTCCAGTTCATGCATACAGTAAATTTATAGAAATGAGAAGTTTAGAAAAGAAAATTTGCAGAAAACAGTAGCTTTTATATAAAATTTTACCTCATCAAAAAGATCTTGCACTGTAGCCGGTTTTTACCTTATTTTTCTTAATGTTATCTTCTTTTTTTCTTTAACTTTTCTAATTTTCTTTGATCATCCAGAAAAAGCATGCTTGCTTTCATTAATTTTTCTCTATCGAGAATTTTCATGGCACTTACCGAATATTCTCCAGGTCCTATTGCCATTTACTGAAGTTTTTGTTAATTTGGATACATTACCATCATTAAAGGAACAAACAGCATTATAAACACCAAGTGAAAGTGTTTCAATGTGCACAAATGTTGTTTTGGGAACCCGTGATAAAATGACATTATGAAAACATTCATTCGGGTTTTGTGTTTTTCGATGCAAAAATTATCTCAACAAATCAAGCTGGGAAAGATATCTAAATATAGAACTCATTGCTACTACAACAGTAACCGGAAGACTTTTTATGTTTGTAAGACTTACCCGATTCTTCAGCCTGTTTATATCCACACCATGAATTTTCACCAACAGGTCAAAAACAATGTTTTTATGTGCCCATTTTTTTCATATACAATATTTCGAAAGAATATTGACATCTATCACCTTACCTGTATCAATGCTGGTCACAGTAACTGCACCATTTGATGATGTGTAACCGTTTTTCTGCCATGTCCACAATATTATTACCTTCATTTTCACAAATAGCTTCCCTCGCAGCATTTTGAATGGAGTCCTCGTAAACAAGTTTTACAGCATTTGAGATTCGCTTACAGTAAGGAGAAAACCTTGTAGGTGGTTGCCGAAGATTCATTATGCCGCAAAACATTCTCCCAGATTCTGCACCTCTTCCAATGAAACACGTAGCATATACAAACCTGGTATTTATTGTGGCAATTTGCGTTCCTTCATGAATATTTAAAAAAGAGAATTCTACATCATATGGACAAGCACAACATTTCAGGACAAATTTCCAGCCCAAACTTACCTTTTAAAACTTGCATGTCTAAACCTCTTTTACGCATTTTACAATGAACTTAATTCTTGAAAGCAAATGCAAGAATATTTTAATTCATGATGGTATTTTTAATACTTACTTTAATAAGAAGAAAAACTCTAATCAAACTTTATTTTGCACATGTCTCCTTTGAGTCATGTGTATGTCCACCTTGAAGATTGACATTACTCTTTTGGTATTTGAAGTTCTGTTACTATGATTATTGAACTATTACTATGTTCATACCTTCTTAAAACGTACCTTTATGTTTTTTATGTCTAGCCAATAAAGAAACAAAAACTTCGAAATTTCAAAATTTCTGAATTTTAGAAATTTTATATATTTAATTTAAAAACCCAAACACACACGATAAAAACGTGTATGCGCTCCAAAATAGGTAAACAACCCTGACGGTTACGCTTGCAGTTAATCTACAGTTAATTGCGTATGAATAAATAAAACAGAGTGGCTTTGGAAAAGCTTCCCAGATTTAAGAGGTCAATGTTTACATTTCTATCTGTCAAAGGGGGCGTGGCTAATCAGCTGATTATTTTTTGAAAATCATTTTAACATACTTTTAATTAGTAAAATGGCAAGTACGGTACATCATTGGAAAGGTCCTGATTTGGGGATTTTAGAAATATCAAAAACTCAAAATCGACTTCCCGAAGGTGTTTACCCTACTGACTTAAACTCCTTCAAAACTTTAAACTCATGCAAAGTGAATTCAAAGTGTTTGATCCGCTTCTGAAGATTTCTTTGCAAAAATGTCTTTTTCCATTCTGGTGATTCTGTTTGTGTATTTCTTCAAAACATTTTCTTGATAACGTTATTAATTTACTATTGTGAAATGGAATAGTTGGTACCGGTAACTAAAATTTAACAAATGCCTAATAACGTTATGGGTAGCGTTTCTTACCTTTTAATGGAATTATGAGCTTTATTGTCGTTTTTAAAGTTCGATGAAAATGTTCAATTTTGCCGTTATACTGAGGATAAGACGTAATTCTGCCAAACTGATGGCCACAAACAGTGTTGAAAACATTGTAAAGCTTAGATTTGAATTAGTTACACTTTGATCGGTAATTATACAATATGAGGACCTCAAAATAGGAAATCAAATTACTATAAAAGATCTTGCTACTGTTTTTGCTCTCATTTTCTCCACGGCTATTACTTCTATCCGGCACGTAAGCCGGCAGATACATTAAGAAATACAATAGCCTTGTTGTCATTGGTTATGTTTGGTACATTTTTTCTTTTGGAAATTTGTGCATGTTTTCGTCCGTTGTGTGATACCATCTTGAATGTCAGTCTACAAAAATTTTGAATTTATTTGTTTGATTGAGAATTTTATACTTGGGTATGCTAAATCACGAAGCTTATGAAAAAAGTTGAAATCACTTAAGGTATCCGACTACTTTCGACAAATTTAAAAAAAAAAAAAATGGAGAAAAATGGATTTTTTGTGTTTTTAGATTTGTTTAGTACATTTTAAGAAAAATATTCTAAAATTAAGAGAAAAAATTATTATTACTAAAATGGGTAAATATTTACAAAAATAACATAAACGGGGTCCATTCTGTACCGAAGGTTTATGAACAAATTTTTCAATTCTGATGTGTTGCTATGTTATTCATTTTTGAAATGACATTCAGGATAAGAGATTTTAATTTTTACAAAAACTAGATAACTTTGTTAGTTATTATATGAAATTGCTTAAAATAAGTGATTATATTCACATAAGGAACTGTAAATTTTGTAATAAAACAGTGATAGATAAATCTGAAGGTAAAAACACGTCTACTATTATTCATAACATAAACAAAAAAATTTCAATTAGTTATTTTCAAAACTTTTTCAGCAATCTTTGTAACCGTTTGAGCATTTTCAAAAAAAAAAAACACACACATTTCGAGTAAAAAGCGTTTTAATGTATGACATCTTGCTAAAAGTTATGGCATCTGCTTTTACTCTAAACACTTCTAGTTTTTGTTCTAGTAAACGGAAAATAATAAACTTGGTATTTTTATAAAGCTAATAAGATAGCTATAAATAAACTCGTAAAAAAATTGGCAATTTTTGGCAAAATTCACAATTTTAGGATAGTCGGGTACCTTAAGACGAATCTGAGGGGGACTGAAACACTTTCCTTTAACACAAGAATTTCGTGTTAAACGATGCTGTGAATAAAAAAGCATATTTTATAATAAGTATATTAGAGAGAACATTTTATTTACATAAATAAGTACCAGGTGGTTATAATTAAAGTTTTACTATTCAGAGGTCTGCAGAACATGTTGTGTTTATCATATTTTGATGAAACTTGGAATTTATGCTATATGGACTATGGGGAAAAGATTTTTGCAATAAAAAAAAAATTGTACTCATTTTTTTTATTGCTGAAATATTTTCCCCATGGTCCATATAGCATATATTCCAAGTTTCATCAAAATCCGATAAGCAGAACATGTTCTATAGGCCTCTGATTAGTGTAACTTTAATTATAACCACCCGGTATATAAGGATGTATTTAATAAAAAATAACGTAATCAAAACATTCCCAAAATTTTAATGAAATTTAATATAAAATTTTCAACTTTTTTGAAAATAAAGCAAGGTATGGAAGCTTTTCGAGATCTTGCCTGTTTGAACCAAAGTCAAGTCGTCTTTAAAGTCGTCTTAGATAAACAAATTTGGCTCATGTCACGGGCTATTCCGAGGATATTTCAAAGCCAATTTAGTCTCCTTTTTATGAAACATGGGGAAACCACATTTTTTATTTCACACCCTCTTGAATCTCGCCTATGTGGCTGTTGTTTTCCGTATTCTGTTCATTCTTAGAAGGAAAATCTGTTTGAGTTAAGCAGTTTTCGTTACTTGTTAAGAGAAAGAAAATGCATGAAAATACATATTAGTTCGGCGGGACCATTGTATTCCGTGTTAACCGATATTTCGTTTTAAGCGTTTTCGCGTTAAACGTATTTTACTGTATTTGTATTCTGTATATAATTGTGGTATAAATGGAAGAATTTTCACAGTTTAAGTGGAACATCAAAAGAGTTAACTAAAAAGGAAATATGATTTGAAATTTAACGCGAATTATAATTAAAAAATTTAATAAATTCTTCATTATCTTGTGTTCACCAGAAATTTTATAACCATTTTTTTTGTCCCAGATTCTACTGTATGCCAGCGTTTCTCAAACTGCAGGGCGTGCCCCTGGAGGGAGGGCTTGATAAGTCTGCGAGGGGGATGCGAGCATATTGAAGAGTGAAAACAGAAGATTATTAGAACAAAATTATTAATTTACTGAAAGTAAACAAACAAAAATATACTAACATAATATAAAAAATAAAATTAAAACATTTACACTGATGTAATACACCTATAAATGTATCAGTACTGCATGATGTATTTTGTAATTAATTTACAAAACTAGGTTAAGAACAATTTTAAAATAATAACCAGTGACCCATGGGATTGTCATATATAAAATTATACACAAAAATTAACACATCTTAATAATTGTTTATTTTAAATCCCTTAACTACTGATTTAAAGTTACGCAATTCGCTTCCCAATGGGGAGGGAGAGAAAAGGAATAAATAAACAAATCCTCTGAAATAAGTAAATCCATGGCAAGCACTGCCAAGGTTATTTTTTTATGTATTCCAAAGCCTTCGGAATAATTTTATGAATAACAGTGCACAGAAAAAATCGTACTTTGGAAAGACGTATATATACGCCCGGGGCAGTTAATACTTTGGCTGAGCGAGACGTTTATATACGTCGGTGGCACTTAAGAGTTTAAAGTCGTGTTGTAGATTTTGCGTCAACGTATAGTATTATTGAATTCAATACATTGTGTTATTGTATGAAGATGGGGGCGCGATGAAAATTATGATTGAATATTGGGTCGCAAATATTGAAAGTTTGAGAAGCACTGATGTATGTAGGGATTGCAATAGCAGACCAAAAGTTCAATACCAGTATTTCTTAGAATTTGATACCGGTATTAGAAATTTTAGAAAAAGAAAGAAAACACATGTGTTTCTTTGTTTTACTTGCCAGTTTTATTACAGAGTGTAAATATCACAAGAAATAATTTGTATCTTATAAATTATAACAGTATATATAAAGAATCACAAAATAAATAAATAAAGGAATATCTTATTTATTTAAATCACAAAAAAGTTCAAATATCATTATTCTGTCTATGGTACTATATCAAATATTTAAAATGTTCTTAATGTTTCAAAAGTTAAATTTTTGAAAAGTGTTTTTAAAGAAACATAATGCATCAGATGTACTGTCATTAGGCCTGGATCATAATTTTGTGCAAAAATTACAAGTGGTCCAAAGCGCTCTTTCGGCATATAGGCTAGTTCGTAGTCCTGTTAGCAATGCGCGATATACTTTTTCCAAGTATTTACCTCTAAATCTCGCATCTTCAAATCAATCAATTTCTCGTCGGATGATTTTGGATATAGCTGATTTTTATGCTGTATTTTGGTTTGTCGAAATTTTTTTAGTTATCGCTAATTCTAATTTTTGTTCAAGAGACAGTTCCTTTTCACTATTGACATTAGTGTCATCATCATCTTCAGTAATTGTACCGAATTCTTCTGAATAAAAATTGGTTTGTGGGTAAAAAACTTTAAGAAAATTTAATAGAAACTTGATCAAACTTGATTTGGTTAGTCTCTTTTTTTCTTAACTCAAAAACATTTTTTTACATTCTGCCATCATATTCTTTTCATCATATAAATAATGAAACCAAACCGAAGTATTATCAACTGATTTTTTTTATGTTCTTTAAAGTTATTCTTATTGATTATTATGGGTTATTATTTATGAGAATATATATATATTAATATATATATAATGAATCTGAAAAATACATTTTGAACGCAAAAGTATGATGCAATGTGAATAACCAACTCACCAATCGAAATATTACGTATTTCTTCACAAGTACAGCCTTGGTTTCTCAGATACGAATATCAGGCTATGAATCCTGTGCAAGTGCAGTATCAATCTGAGCTGTAATAAGACAATTTTGTCCTTGGATGATTAAGATATTTCATAACTTCTCTTGATTGTACGATGCAACTTTGTATTCATAGTCTAATTAATTTCACTCGTTAAGGAAACATTTTAGTAACAGGTGTTGATGGATGAAAGAAGGCAGATGTGCTTGGATATGTTATTCCTCTTTCAACGAGAACTTAGTTAGGAGTAGTGTACTTGATTCTTTTCGTCAGAGAAATAATTTATGTCTATATTTTTAAGTTCAAATTAATAATCTTTTATCCCGTTGTATCTGGCAATGAAAAAAATCAGATGATCGATTTAATAAGTTCCCTTGGAACTGTAGGACCCGCTAAGAAAAATAAAAATAAGAACAATGGAATGAGAGGAATATAAAGACGTTTAATATCTTCACCTTCTAAAATGAAGGTAAAATTATTTCATTTATAATATATTTTAATCATGGTGCAATAATTAACACTATAACATAAACACAAAGACTTATAATATTTTGCTATGTTGGCGATCCCTGAAGATATAAGAAACAATTTAATAAATTTCTAGTAAATACCGAAAAACCGGTATTTAAACTTGTGAATACCGGTATTTCGAAACTGTACAAAGGGCTCAAAATACTGGTATTTGGTATCCTGGTAAACCGGCATTGCAATCCTTAGCTGTATGCAATGAATCTGCAATCACACTTCTTTAATTGTGAAATATATTGCTATTTGCGCCATTGCTTACGTGATGATTTCCTTTCTTAGATGAAAACATTGTCTCCTGAACCGTATAAATATTACAATTTCTATCTCTCAAAACATGTTAAAAGGCTTGATTTAGCTGTCAGGAATAGTTTCGTATTTAAATTTCTACATAATCCCTACATGTTTAAAAAGTTCCATTTTTTTTTTTTTTTTTTTTTTTTTTTTGTTTATTAGATGCAATGAATCGATATCCGACTACTTGCGACAAATTTTTTAAAAAAAATGAAGATATGGTTTTTAGATTTGTTTCGTGCATTTTAAGAGAAATATGCTGAAAGTTAGAAGAGAAAAAGAAATTATTATTGCTAAAATAGCAAAAAATTGGTAAAAATTTATAAAAAATAACATAAACGGGGCCCATGCTGTACCAAAAGTTTATGAACAAATTTTCAATTTTTCAGTTCTGATGTTTGCTATGTTATTCATTTTTGAAATGACCATCAGGATATAAGAGATATTTTAATTTTTACAAAAACTCCAGCACTTTATCTTAGTCATTATATGAAATTGCTTAAAAAAAAACGGTGATTATATTAACATAAGGGACTGTAAATTTTGTAATATAACTCAGTGACGGATAAATCTGAAAATTAAAACACTTCTACACTATTATACAGAACATACACAAAATTTCAGTTAATTATTTTCAAAACTTTTTTAGTAATAACCGGCCTTTTTGAGCATTAAAAAAAAACATTTCGAGTAAAACGCGTTTTAAAGTTTGACATCCTGCTTCAACTAAAGCGATTGTAGTTTTTGTTCTAGTGTAGGAAAATAATAAACTTGATATTTTTATAAAGCTCATAAGATTGCCTATATAAATAAAATCATAAAAATATGTCAATTTTTAACAAATTTCACAATTTTAGGGTAGAGTCGGGTACCTTAAAAGGACGCGCGATGTTTTATTCAATATAAATTTAGATCTTTTTTAACTTTAAATCTAATTGGTGAGCTTTCGAATGAACTGATTGGTATTTAGTGGTAATACATTGCTCCAAATTTTTGTTTTTGGTAGTAGCAACTAATACTTTTGGTTTCATTAAATCTTGATAATATATCAAGGTTTCAGAAAGTTTCGAAAGTTCGATTGCTTTTATTTTACTATAAAATATACAGAATATTTAATATTTATATAAAGGATGTAATTTCTTCTACCTATATTAGCTTATTATTTTGGATGTCACATAATAAGTTAAACTTTTTATAAAATCTACGCTAAGTATTGCTTCATCTATTTGGCGATATTTAAAGAAGACTGAAAACTGCAGTGCAGAGTCCTAGATTTGAAGATAAAAATTTTAAATAAATGGTTGGATATTTCAGAGCCATTTGCAAAATAAAGTTTTAAAGAGTTACAAATAATTCCTAATTGTAACTGAAACGATAAATGCCCTCCGCTATCTAAAAGAAAATATAAGCCTGTTTTTTTTTTTAGGCCACGAATAAACGGCAATTTTTTTTTATACATTCTTTACGACAGAGCTCGCACGGCAGCGGTGGCCGAGTGGTCTAGGCATCGGATCATGGCTAGCGTGTCATGGGTTCGATCCTAATACCACTAAAGATCCGCCGTGTAGGGGTCGCTTGACCATGGTTCAAAATTACGCGGACCGTCGCCAAAGCCCTCGTGTTGCTAATCAGTGCGACGTTAATATTCTCTCACTCACTCACCCGACAGAGCTCGCCACAACATTTACTGATGCTCCAAATTTTCGGGTGCCACTTCCAAGTGTACAGATTTTTTTCACTTTCTTGTATAAAACTTATCACCAAACGTGAAATGGAAAAAGCCTTTTTCATTAGGATCTAAACTCTTATAATATAGACTGTGCTTTTATTTTAAACCTAACTAAAATCTCTAAATTTACTTGAAAAAAAATTTTTTTTTCCTGTTGACGTTTAGCTCTATTTTTTTGACGCTTATTTTATCAAGGATATTTTTCCTCCAGAGTTATCCTAAACAAGAAAAAAAGTTTCTTTTGATGAATTATTTCCAAAATTTTTTATCTTGCCATAGGAGATAAATTTTGTGAATTCTCCAGGTTAACAGCAAACACATTCTTCATTGATTCCAGCAATTTATTAACCGTAAAGTTGTTCATACCTTTTGAATAATACCTTCTACAGTCAGTGATTTCATTTTTTAAAGAAAAAATAGATTAGATTAGTTAATATATTTATTGTTATCACTTTGTCATATGTATCTCATTCATATTCAACAACTTTCTTATCTAACTGAACTAAAAAGTTTTTAAAATTGCGTCTTTTTATTTTTTATTAGCAATGTAAAAAATTAGGCCTCAACTTGAAAAGAAAATATTTCGGACAGTTTTTTTTCCAAAAGGGAGGAATGTTCACGCTTGCTTGCCTGTTTCTAATTTTTCCTGGAATGAATTCTTAAGTAGCATGTTTTTTTTTTCATGAGTCAAACACGTAACGTAGCAGTGAAAACCACGTCACCAAACTATGCTCCCTTACAGCTAAAGATGTTTCGTTAAAAAATATAAAATCTGATTTGTAAGATTTAATAGGAATTGTGATCGTGTTGTTTCCAATATTTTCTACCACTCCAAGTTTGAACATCAGTGCTACATTTACCTTTAAATAATGCAATGAATGATATGACAAAACTATAATAAAACTTGTCACCATCAAACATTTCAAAATGCAAGTTTCAATCATAGATGTTAGTTAAATAATGTCACAGCATGGAAGCGAGTATTGATGAAAAATGAATGCTACATTTTTCATTCAAGGCCGATCAACAACGGTTTCTTACATCATCTAGAGTTAAATGAATTTCTAAACTTAACATATGAATTCAAGAGTTCACATTGAGATATTGATGTAAAAGTAACTATGCTTAGACCAGCGATACTCAACCTGCGGTCTACCGAGCCTTTTTAAGTGGCCCAGTCATGACCCATTGTTCTGAGAAATCCTTTTATTTAAGACAATGTATTATTATTTTGGTGGGAAATTCTTTGACAAGAAATCAAATATATCAATTTTTTTTTCTGTCGATGTCGTAAGACTGCAAATTGATATTTTTTCTATTTCTAATGATTATGTTTAATGACAACAAACAATAGTGGAATAACGACAATTTTATGGGTGGAACTAATTTTGAACTAACTTTCATACCTTTCAAGCGAAAAAGATTCGAACTATTTGGAGGTTGACTGTTTTGTTGTGAAAAACAAATATGAATAAGTAATTCCTTTTGATTTGTCACGAAAGGGCTGTGTGTAAAAAATACCAATAAACGGTAATCATTCAATGATACTTTTTCTCGAAGATTTCTTTCAAGAGGTCTCGAGTAGGCTTTATTAATTAATCTTTACAACAGCAACAAAATGTTTTGTCAGTGCTAATGTCACAGTAGAAACAAAGACATCCTAAGAAGTTTGTTATATTATTGGTAATCACATGAAACTGTTTACTGATGCAAAAATTGTGAAAGAGTATTTCTTAAGTTCTTTTAATTTAGTGTCAGCGATAAAAATAAACAAAAATATAAAATAATAATTAAAAAAACGCAAAATAGGAGTTATAATATTTTGATCAATTTTCCATATTTTAAATTTCCAATAATGTTATCTTGGTCTTAAAGCATTTGTCCTTCCTCCCCATTTAACATCATGTTGCGACCCGCGTGAAGTGGCTGACATATGGATGTGACCCAGCAGAAAAAATGGCTTAGACCAATTGATAATGGAGGGGGGGGGGAGGGGAGAAATAAGCCTATAAAGCCAAATTATAAGACACAGGATTCTGTTAATTCTTCCCCAGCACTGAAAGATTCATTTTTAAGTTTCATATGGATGTTATATTGTATTTTCTTTCTGTCAAATCGTATGAGAAAAATGCAACCTTAGCATTCTATTAGCACAGAGGGACACTTATTTAGTGTCTTGTAGGCTACATTGTGGAAGCGGGGATACCAGAGGATCGTACCTTTTTAGTACCAGAAATTGTATTATACCATATAAAAATCAATAAATATAAAACAGTGGCAGTTTTGTACAATGTATTTATTGCTTATTTTAATAATTTCCTGTAATATACAGCTGAAAGCCCTTTTAGAATCAGTTTAATGAGAAAAATGTACCCTTTCACTTTTTTTTTGTTTTTGTTTTTGTTATTAGGAACAAGATAGCTAGTTGAAAAATTTTCATCACAGCTTGCCATTTGATTGCTGTCAGCCAACTTGCATCAACATTTACTCTTGTTGATCTTTCATGCAATAAAAACTTTACTCACATATATATGTCGACCCAAATATAGAAAACATTTTCTCTATATATTTTATTTTCTGATTGTTTCAACGGACCTCAAAGACTATCAGCTAACCTCTTTTCCCACCTTTGTATTAGCTTAATGAGTTATATACGAATAGGGCATTTTATTTTTCAGATTATATAAATAAATCTTTTAGTACATGATTTTTTTAGTTACTCAAGGAATATGATAATTTAATATATTTTCCATAAACCCTTTTATATACGAATAATTACTGTCTTTTTGAAGAGCATTTATCAAACCTACTAGGATAATCCACAAGATTTTCTCAACTGAAGTTACAATATCATACAGTTGCCTTAAAGTCTCGTGACTCTTTTTCTTACTATTACTTTCCAGGTGACACAATAGTCCACGTGAAGCTTCATCAAAGTGCAACATTAATAAACAAATCAAACTGGAGGGGGTTACGAAGTTGCTTTTTGAAATTTAATTTTCGTATACGCAAGCTAAAGTCTTTCGTCGGAAATCGCATCAAATGGAACTCTAAATCCAATAATCCAATTTTTATAAAAGCATTATAGTCTTGGGTGGCAACGTTTCACATTACTGGATAATTTTCATTTAGTATATGTATGGATAAATGCATGTTAACCAATATGTACAATGCTACGAAGCTCCATCTCTCTCTTGAAGAAATTAATAATCTAAGTTTATCTCTTAAGTAAATTATCCAAATCCGAATTATTCGAACTCCAGACTTGAAACAAAATTTGTGATTTATTTACAGGATTTAAAAGTTACAATAACATAGTATTTACATTAAAAAGTTGTTTGGGTGAGGGGAAGGAGGAGCTTAGCACTCTCAACGTTGTGTTATTTTTTTATAGAAACAAATTCGAAGGCGAAAATCGTTTAAATCCCGTTTCCTTTCGCTTTGCTTTTTTATACTCGCTCAAAAAACACAGCGATACTCAACCTGCGGCCCGACGGGCGTTTTTATTTGGTCCGGTCATGGCCCATTTTTCTGAAAAATTCATTTATGAAAATTAGGTGGGAAATTCCTTGTTAAAAATCATATATATCAGTTTTGATTTTCGTTGTCGATGTCGTTTCGGTATGAATTGATATACATTTTTTCTGATTAGAGATAATAGACAGCAGTGGAGTAGCGACCATTTTATGAGTGGAACTCATTTTAAACTATCTTTTATAGCTTTCAAGCGAAAAATATTCGAAGAAAATAGATTGTTTCAAGACGATTTGGAAGTTGACTATTTTGTAGTGAAAAACAAGCATGGTTCAGTAATTATTTGATTTGTCAAGAAAGTGTATTTAAAAATACCAATAAACAGGAATCGTTCAATGACACATTTTCTCGAAGATCTCTTTCAAAAGATGATGTAAAGATTCTTCAAGAAAGCCTATTTAGTACAGCAAAAACGTGTTTTGTTAGTAGTAATGTCACAGAGCGATAACAAGGACACCCTATGAAATTTGTTATATCATTGGTAATCATATGAAACCGTTTTCTGGTGCAGAAATTGGGGAAAAGTGATTCTTTCTTAAATATTTCCAATTTAAAAAAATCAGTGACAAAAATAAAAAATAGTAATTAAAAAAAAAGCAAAATAGGAGTTTAAAAAAATTTTTGATTTATTTTCACTTTTTAAATTTTCTGTGTTATCTTAGTCTTAAAGCATTCCCCTCCCTTAATCCTCATGTTGCGGCCTGCGTGAAATAGCTAACATATGTAAGCGGCCCGGCAGAAAAAAAGGTTGAGTATCCCTGCTATAAAAGTTAACTTTCTATGATTTCAAGTCCTTTTTTTTTACATTACCTTGTTAGCTGATCAGCTTACATCATCTGCATTGTATTCTTAAGCTCCAATTTTTAAATTCAGTAACCTGAGGCAGTTTTGCACTTTTTTAGTATTTGTGGAATGTTACAGTTCCCTGTCATCTGGGGTAAGTGTAAAAGTTTCCAGATAGACTCGTAATGAATGCTGTTCCTCTTAATACCTCTTCTCTCTCCGCTGCTCTATAAATTTCGAGTAGAGAGAATGAACCAATTAAATAGGCAACACTAAATTCACTATCCGAAAATTCCTTAATTCTCATATGTGCAGTGATACTGCGATTTTATGTGTCGTGTAATTTTATTCTTCCCATAATCTAGACAGGTACAAGTCCTCTAGGCTATCTGTTTTGTTTTTAAAAATATATTGCTAAATAAATTTGTTTGCCATTTATTTAGTTGTTCACTTTTTTTCGCAATGCACAAAACACTATGAATTCCATTGAAATTCATTGATGAATTTTTGTAAAACAAGACACCTAATTTTAGAAATAGATGCGGACCACAGTGTTTGAGGCCCCTATAGCCTAGAGGTCAAAGTAAGGGACTCGCGGCAGGTGGTTCACGAGTTCGAGCCTTGTACCGCTGAAGACCCACCGTGCAGAGGGGATCGATGCATGTTAAATATGTCGAGGCTAAAACGTCCTCCCATTGGTGTGGTGGGAAAGTTAGGAGAAGGTGTGTGTGCCTGCTCACACACAGGTCGTCCTTTTCACTTGATCAGGGTCCAAAATTAGTAGGTTCATTGCCAAAAGCCCTCGAGTAGCTGAATAGTGCGACAATAATATTCCCTCGCTCAGATCCCATTTATTGGAATGACAATTGGTATTACTGGGCTTTTAATGATTTATAATAATTTTTAACATTATGAAGTATGTCATGGTTCAACTGTTGATTCGCCATTTTATCGTAATCAAAAGAATAACTTTTTTTTTAAAACTCTGGATAAGATGTTTGTAACGATATTTTCCTCAATATAGACATGACAAATGTTTGACGAAAATTAAAATATATGCTGTGTCTTTTAACTATAGTATTTAGTAGAGAAGTTTTTTTTAACATTTTTTCCCCGCAAATTTATGTAAGAGGATAATATCTGTCATATTAAATTCACGCCCTTCCAGAGAAGATGTTTAAAATTTCAGAATTAAATTTCTGAATGCACTGTGTAATATGTACCCCTTAATTTATTTGTGTATTAAGTTTTTTTCAAAGCAATACAGTGGGCTTCCATCAACATTTTTCGAATGGTTGAAGAACTGGTCCGATATCCAATCGAAATATTTGCCTGAAAAGACAAAAAAAAAAAAAAATCTCAATTGTGATATGTCAATAAAGTGACTCGATCAAGAGCATTTTTATATTTTTTGGAACTGATTTTTAGTTTTCAATAACTATAGAAATTTTGGCGATCTCTTTACCTAGCACTTTTAAAAATTCCTTAAGAGAATATTTAAAATTTGTACGCCATCTTTTATATGAGGCAGTTGTAGACTTGTAGCCTATGGTCAAGGTCTCGTGGCTGGCGTGTCACGAGTTTGAGTCTAGTGCCACAGAGTCGCCGTGTAGAAGAGTTGTCAAATGTTAAATGCGTTGAAGTTCAAAGTCCTCCCATTTGCGTGTAGAAGTATGCAGAGAAAGTGCTAGCTCATGTGTCGTCCTCGTCACTTGACTACGGCTTAAAATGATCAGGTCCAACACCAATAACCCTCATATTGCTCTATTGTGGGACGTAAGAAACACTCACTCCGTATCTTTTATACAGGGAAAATTGTTTCACATGAAACTGAGGGAACTGAAATATTTTTTCGTGTTAAAGGAAAAACAAATATATATTTGACAAAATTAAGTTTATTAGAATACATTTAATTTATATAGATATGTTTGTATGCATGTATTTTCTTTAAAGATCAATGAAACAAAAACATTCATACGAGCTTAATAAAATTTAATACAAAATTTTCAAGTTTCTTGAAAAACAAAACATTTATTGAGTTTTTGGAAAAATAATGTCGTCGTCCATTTTGTTATTCATTTCATCATTGGAATATGCGTGTAAATAACTGAGCATACCTTTCATGATGTTCCTCATTTCGAAAGATGTGGGACCAGGAAGAGCTACATCATTCATTTGGGGTGAAGAGGTTGTAGGGGTTGAGGGGGAAAGTAGCTTAGATAAACAAAATTGGCTCGTGCCACAGGCTATTCCGAGAGTAATTCAAAGCCAAGTTAACCTTCTTTCTACGAAATATGTGAAACCATTTTTTTCCCCCTTTTACGCCTCTCTTAAATCTTGTCAGGGATTCTGGTGTTTTCCATATTTTGTTCATTCTCTGAAGGAAAATCTTTTCGTGTTAAACGATTTTCGTTATGTGTTAAAAGAAAAAAATGCATGCATAGTAGTTTGTCGGGAACATTATATTATTTCGTGTTAGCCGATATTTCGTCTTAAGCCTATTAAGCTTTCGTTAAACGTATTTCACTGAACAGTGATGGTCAAAATCGTGGACACTTTTCAAAACTGTTATGTTATTTAAGTGTATATGCTTATAGAAAATGTTACATCGCACAACATGCAAAGTCTTTGGAATCCTTTTAAAGAGAATTTAATACTAAATTCAATACAAAAAACAAAATTCAAATATTTGCAACGCAAAAATTGTTATACTGCAATAACTATCGATGTACATTAGATACTGATGATACCAGTGGGTTATCAGTCTTAGAGTGGTAGCTTTTGTTTTGTTTTGTTATTACAGCTTTACATCGATGTTTCATTATTATATAATACTAGGAAACAATTATATCCTCAATTTGTCCCTTTTTTCCTTATGGGTACCTCACTCGGACAAGAGTTTTCAAACGGTGTGAAAAGTTTTCGATAGGATTGAGGTCAGGGCTGTTTTCTGGCCAGGACAACAGCTCAATGATTTTAGAATACCAGTCTTTCGATTTCTTTACTGTGGGGCAAGAAGCATAATCTTGCAGAAAAATAAATGAAGCATAGTTGGTAAATAGATTCCTTATGGAATGTAGAAGTTTAGGTTCTAGAATGCTGTCAATGAATTTTCTGACATTCAATGTCTCATCGATAATATGACGGTGATCGATAACATCTGCTGATATGCATGAACTACAACATAAAGCTATGTGGGTACTTCCCAGTTGCATGGATGCAGTCAGAATGTAGTATTTCTCGTATTCTACGTCTCACATATTTTTGTCCATCACTACCGAATAATGATATCTTAGTTTTATCTCTTCATATAACTTGTGACCACTAATCATTTGTCGAATGAATCTGTTCCTTCGCAAACTGTAATCATTTTTAGCACTGCTGTAAATTTAAAAGGCTTTTTTGTGGAATTCTACCTCTTAGTATAACATCTGTTCATCGTCTCTTGATTGTTTTTGATCTGATAAACACCAGCATCTTTCAGATAACTTTGCATGGCTGTTCATGACATTCTTTTACCGTGGACACAGTATTTTTCTTTTACTGTTATCAACAAATGTGGTGCACTTTTTTCGGCCTTTTCTACTTTGTTTTTTGTTAAATTTGTCTCCTAACATCTTAAAACTTTGAATCTCCAGGTGCAGTCACTGAACTACCCACCAGTCTTGCAATTATTAACATACAAAAGATCATAAACATACGAAAAACCACTTTCCCGTCACACATCTCTTTCTAGGTGTCCAATCAAGGGCGTAGCTACAGCCGTATCAATGATACGGGGCCCCCAAGTTACAGGGGCTCCAACACGTGCAACTACAGCTCTCCAATAACAGGGCTCTCATATATAAAAAAGGGCCGACCTAGAAGGAATTTGGATAAAAAGCCCACTCAGAACTAGCTACGACAGTGTGTCCAATCTGCTTTTTCTTTTGATGTCATTGCTTCTTAAATAAATATCATTATTATCCTGGCCAGGAAACAGTCCTGAACTCAGTTCTATCGAAAAATTATGGCACAGATTGAAAACTCTTGTCCGAGTGAGGAACCCATGTAATAACAAGGAAATAATTAAGGATCTAATTGTTTTCTGGCATCATGTAATAAAGATGGAAGAGCTTAAATATGTATTCAACTCAATGAAACATCTATTTGAAGCTGTAATAAAAAAAGACATCCCCAATAAGCACTGATAACCTACATCGATAGTTATTGCAGTATAACATTTTTTGCTTTGCAAAAATTTGAATTTTGTTTTCTGTATGGAATTTAGTATTAAATTCTCTTTAAAATGATAAGAAATACTTTTTATTTTGTGCCACGTAACATTTTCTATAAGCATACAAACTTGAAAAACATAACAATTTTAAAAAAGTGTCCATAATTTTAGCCACCATTTATAACGACAATAAAAATGTAATACATCATGAAAAGAATGTTCATGTCCTGTCTCGGTCGAAAGAGATTGCTTTAACGCTTGTAATGTAGGATTTTCAACCGTAGGAATAATACATTGCATCACAAAAAATCGATTTCATATTCCTCTACGGCTGTTTTGCTTAAATTTACTTAATGATCACAATTATCCAAGCATTCAAACATTTCTTTGTGGAAGAATACGATGTTCCTCTTTACAAGAGAAGGTAATCAAGACACTAACTAAATAAACTGAAATAAAATTGAGGCGAAAGTAAACTTCGTCAATAAATCTTTGAAAAATCTTGGGGCGTTTCGCTAGTCAAAACTCATTACATTACACTTGTACGACACAAAGGGGGTATAATTTGAGCTGTTTATAGATTATCTTTCTTTATTCTTTTGTTTTTTCTTCGATATGCGTTCCTTGATGTGTTTATAACATAAACATATCTTTTCTTCTCTAAAAGTTCAAGGTATCAGGAACACATTAAAAATGATCGAATTCGTCCGAAACAGATATTTTTTATTTTATTTTATCCAATAGAGGGATCGCTTTTGGTTTACAAAACATACCTTGTTTAGTTTCTACGTTACATATAGGTTAAATTACAATTAATGTTATAAAATTAGAAAAATCAGAAATGGGTCTTTGATCTACCAGAAGTGGGTATTTAAATTGTTCGAAACCTATCATAGCAAGACTGATAACTCAATGTTGTAAATGTACTTCTATAAAACTTTTTTAATCTGATATTTATATTTTCTAGAGAATGTACTAAAATATTTGTTGTAGGGATATTTATTGAGTTATGGCCTGTTATTTAAGTAATAGTCTCAAAGAATTTCACATTTCTTATAATGTTTACTCAATCAGCTCTCTAAAGTTTTCAAATTTTAATAAAACATTAAAATTTTAGCACATTCTCTAGATAAATGCATCTCTGTTTTAGTAATACTTTTATTGATATAAGTTGGTTACTTTTTTCTCTAATTGCTTTGAAGGTTTTCAGAAATATTGCTAAAATTTAACTAAAAAATAATTGTGATTTTTGTAAAATTAGATAATTTTTTAAAATATTATTATATATATAGTAAGTGTTTATTGATATTGAGTCCTAAAAATATATGCTATATGGCTATTTAAATACGCTATTTTGTTAAAAAATACTCCAAACGTGTTCGGATACCACGAAATTAATATCTTGATAATGAAGGTATTAGCGTAGATACACCATTTACATTTATTTAGCATTTTTTAATTTTACATAGGAAATCTTGAAACTCAACGTCAAGCGGACACGAAGTGAAAGGGAGAGTCATATCAGTTCTGGGAAAAATAAAAATAAATAAAAATTCCATATCACTTAAGTGATGAATAGCACATATTAGAAAATGTGGAAAATTGATACCCGCCATTACATTATAGCTGTGGTGACTACAAATTTCTCAATTTTACAATAATTTTTTCACTAAAGTGACCTTACATAGCCATGCTATTAATCACAATCACAAGTGGAGCCCAAAACTTTGTTGGTCTAGTTAAAATTGACGCAGTTTGTTTCAGTCATTATTACCGAAATGAGCGAAAGTAATTGCTGAAGCTGTGGAAGAAATAAGTTTAGTTAATCAGGACTATGTATCAAGTAATCACTTTTAAGACTACGTAGAGCAAGGCAAATACTTGGAACATTTAGTATAAGAAAAAAATATTTTACATTTTATTTTAAAATTTATTGTGCTTAGTCTAAATTACGCGCTTAAGATTGAGATTTTTGAATTAAGTCATTTTGTAAAACAAAATGGCAAAAATGTTATAGATAAAAAAGTAGCAAGCGTTGTATCATTTTCTTACCTTAACTAAAAAGGTATCTTTCGAAATAACTTGCCTAGGGTGTTATATAATATTTTTCTTTTTACGAATAGTAAAAGTTGACATCAAACAAATTCTGTCTATATTAATTTTAACTAAACTAGCTAAGTGTTTTCCTCAATTTCTGAATCTGATTCTTAGTACAGCTATGTCAGATAACGTTTGTGAAAAAAATCACTGTGATATTTGGAATTATGGTGCTTGATGAGATGTCAACTCTCCACATTTTCAAAAATATTCTAATCACTTAAGCACGTATTTTAACATTTTCCCAGAGCTGATATGACTACCCCTTTTGCCCTGTGCTCGTTTGGCTTTGTGTTTCGGAACACCCAAGCCCTATTGATTAGAATATTTTACTTAGTTTAATTTCTTGAAAAAAAATCTCTCAAATAAAAGTCTTGCGTGGAAATTTTGGAGAATGCTGTAGGATTCAAATGGAGATCGAAAATCTCCTGGATATAACAATTATATTATTAATCAATAAAAAAATGCAACATCTTTAATTTAGTGCATGCATCTTACAGTTTGTTACTTTCCGGCTAAACATAGGCAACTCATATCGTTATGTTGATCGGAAACTCAACGACAAAGTTGTAATCTAAGCCATCTTGCCGTACATAAGAACAAAAAATATGCAAACCAAAGTATATTTAAATATTCATATTAATGTAGTATTGGAATATTCTATATAATTTTGTTAGAATAAAAGAAAAATTACAATTTTTCAACTAAATGTTAACTTGGAAAACATATTATAGTTAATTTTTAACAAATGTTTGAATATTACACCGATACTTTTTTCCCTGAAGAAAGAGAAGCATATATAATTGTTCTTTCGTTCTCTCACCCGCATATACGTGCGCACATACGCAAACACGCTCACACGTGTAACTGGATAGGATTAGTTATAGTGCCACTTTGCGTTAGTGTATTCCTGTATCGAAAATAGTAAAATATGTGAGAATTACGCAGTTGTTGAACTTCTTTGATTTTGTAGAAAGACACCTTGCGTAATAATACGTCTAGTAAAATTCTATATAGTTTGTTCCCAATTTCCGGCACTTTTTCTATGAAAAACACAAGAAAGGAAAAGGAACAACTCAAACTGTGGGGCGCGCACATCCTTAGAGAAGCACGATAACCCTAGGAGAGGTGTGCGAGCATCTAGAAAAGGTAAAAAGATTATTTTAAAAAAATGCTTAATTTATTGAAAGTAAACAATCAAAATGCATTCTGACATAATAAAAAATTTAAAAAAAAAACAATTACACTGACATATTCACTTATAAATGCATCAGTGCTGCACAATGTATTTTATAATTAATTTAACAATACTAAAAGTTAAGAACAAGTTCAATAATTACCAGTGGCCACACGGGCTTGTCATATATAAAATTATATGCAAAAGTTTAATTATCTTGGTAATTTGTACGGTTTTTTAATTCATCCCTTAACTACCAATTAAAAGTTACTCGATTTGATTTCAAAAGCACTCGTTTTTCACGTATACACGAGTAAGTGGTGAATGGGGGTGAGGTGGGGAGGGGAGGAATAAATAAGAAAATCCTCTATAAAATAAGTCAATCCTTCGCAAACACTATCAAGGTCATTTTAATGCATTCCAAAGCCTTCGAAATAGTTTTATGGATAGCAGTGAATAGCAAAGATCGTATCATGGAAAGACGCATATATAAGTCTAGGGCAATTTACGCACTGGTTGATCAAGACGTTTATATATGCCGGTGGCACATAAGAGACTAAAGTCGTATAGTAACTTTAGCATCAAAGTATCGTATTATCGAAATCAATGCATTGTCATTGTATGGAAGAGGGCGTGATGAAAATTATGATTGAATATTGGGTCGCAAGTAGTGAACGTTTGAGAAACGCTGGAATAACTAAAACAAAGATTTTTATATTCGATATTTAATATGCTCACCGTCTGCTACATTGTACAGCTTGACTCTTTTTTTTGTTTGTTTTACTTCATAATGCACGTTTTATAACATATCAAGTTACAAACCAGCATAATCGTTAACAATACATTAGTGTTTGCAGCCCCGGGATCCCGAAATCCAGGTGTTTTTCTCCAATCCCAGGATTAAAATAACTAATCCCGGTATTTAATTTTTGTCTAAATTATATATTGAGTTTTTTTTATCAAAGTATTGTGAATCTGGTATTACATTTAATGTATCTTATTTACTTTTTTTGTACTGTATACGTTTAATGTTAGTTTTCTTACCTGTTGAACCTTGAAGGTTCGAGGCGGGTGTCTATGTTAAACCGTGAAATTAGATATGACTCTAATTTTTTTCTGCAACATTCTCCCCATCGCGAGTGGGATCAGAAAACGGACATTTCTCCAACTCTTAGGATGTCCGGTGTCAGCTAATATGGACAGAGGAAATTAGAATTTTTTGGAGATATCTAGTAGGGGTTTTCGGTCCCGGGATCCCGGTGTTTTTTCCAATCCCAAAATCCCCCCGAGATTAAAATGACTAATCCCGGGATTTAATTTTTGTCTAAATTTATATTTAAAAAATTTTTTCTCATAAAATTTTTTCTAAGAATTTAATTCTTTAAAAATTTATATTATGTTTATGAAATATGTACGTAGAATTTTTTTGTGCAATTATAAGTGCTATAGGTAATATATGCACAGCTCTCACATTTCTCGTATGGGAGAACATCGCACAGATCTAAGTTGCTCACTGCAATGCTTACACAATAATATAAGTAACATCTCAAGAATAGATTTTGTCACAGTTCCTTCTTCAATTAAATGTCGTTAATTAATAGCGGACTTGCTTGGAAGACTTGAAACACTTTAAATCCCATTGCATTACTAACAGCTCTTGCAACTGGATCTTCAATTTCAAATGAGGTAACACTTGAAATTGATTCACATTCTGATTCAGTAACGGGATCAATTTATGTACAAAAACCATTAAATAAAGCAGGAGGACTTAATAAAGTTATCAAAGAGGTACATGCACCAATCCAGTCTATTAGATTTGAGACACTGTCATCAAAAATTCAAAAAGAAATGTCTCTATTTTGAAAATTTAGGGAGACGTGGTGACTACCTGAAAAAAACATACTCCTTTTTATTAACGATAATACCTACTAGTAAAGAAATCGAACGTGCATTTTTTTTCAGGCAGGACAATTTGTAACAAAAATAAGAAGCCGTTTCAACGATGAAATGCTGGAGCAGCTGTGTTTTTATAAGCTTATTTACGGAAACACAAGAAATGAAAATGCTTTCTTTAAAAAATTTCATTATGTACTATTTTTATTTGTTTTTTATGATGAATTAATTTTTTAATTTGTTTCATTAAAATAATAAATTAATTTTTAATTATATTTTCAATTTTATTATGCAATTTCAACTATGCTAATATGTAAGAATTTTCAGTCAATATAGTTCAATCCTAATCCCAGGATTTGAATAATGTCATCTGGGATCAAAAATATGACACGGGATTACAAACTATAATACATCGCTTAAAACCTGCAGCGTTAGGAATTTTATACATATAAATTTTCTTTTACACATCATCCACAGGAAAAAAAATCCGATAGGCTTAGATCAGATAAACATAGAGGACAATCAACATAACCATTTTTACCCTGTTATTTGATGCAGGAATGTCTTCAAGTATTGTTTTATCTTCATGTCTTATGTGATGGGGCAAAATTGTGTTAGATCCATATGTTTGGAGCAATGACGAATTTTAAACAAAATTGGATATTACAACCTGCACGAGCTCCAAATATCGTGATCGGTTAACGTCTTTTTATATAAAAATAAGCTAAAAGTAAAAAAACTTTTTTAAGAACAAGCTTTTATTTAAACGCGCTAAAAAGAATAAAATAAACTTTTCCTTTAAAACTTTTTTTTACTATCAACTTATAACGTCATTACACAATTTATATGATACAAAAGCTTGTCGCGAGATTTACCTGTGTAGATAAACAAGTAAAATAAATAACTTGACCTGATTGATTTTAATTTGTAAAAATTCAAACTAAGTAAATACGAGTACTTAAATCTCGCGACAAGCTTTTATATCATATAGCCTTGGATCGTGAAAACTTGGTCCCTGGTGCAATCTGTGAAATTACAGTAACTTTGTAGGATAATTCAGGATGACCGTCTTTTACGCAAACCGGGGCAGGAGCTCACCCTTAAAGTCTTGCCGGAAGAAACAAGTATTCCTGGTGTAATTTAAGATTGTTTAAGCGAGTCTGAAATCGAAATATAGAAATTCCTGTATTTTTGCTAGATAATGACGGAGGATTGGAATATTCTCGGACAGCAGTACCAGCCTAACTTGCAGACGTAGAGACGCAAAAAGTGGATCTTGATTGTATTTCGGAACTGCCGATCCGAATATTCTCAATCAAATTCAAGATAATCTCATATTTACGTCAAATACTGCCAGACGAAAGTATTTTGCACGAACTGTGGAAGGGGTTTGCTTTAAAATTCTTGAGGAGAGAGAAATGCTTTCCTGGTGTTTTTCTGGATGGGAAACAAGAATAATCTGAAATCAGATTTTAGAAACTCCCGTGACTTTGCCGGATAATGCTGGCCGACCGTAATGTCCCCCTTCAGAGACTGAACTTCAGGAGCAGGGGCGTCGAAAGTGGGTGTCAAGTGCTTCTCGGGGTAGGAACGAGAATCTGGATACGGATTTCAAAAGCTTCCGTAAATTTTCTGGATATCGCTGGAATGAGGTCAAATGGCTTTGCGTTCGAGTTCCACCTTCGGATTTTCATTCCCTATAGCAACTAAACTTTCAGGTGCAGTCGTGCGAAAATATGATTGCAATAGGTAATTGCATCTTCGGGCATTTTTGTCACTGTGTTAGATGGCTTAAAAACTTCACATTCCGCATCAGCTGCCATTGGACATTCATAAAATACAAGATGCAATGTGTGCCATTGAAAAAAAGAGTGGATTGGCTACAGTATTGCAAATGAATTCAGTCATGTTCAGGGATAAGTGTAGCATGACCCATAAACATTCACTCAAAGCATTACATAGAGCTTTGCAAGATTTAAATGGCAACGAGAGAATATTCGGTGTTGCTGTTGTATTACTGTCTGGTGATTTCCGACAGGTATTAACAGCCATTACAAGCTCTACTTTTGCTCACGAGATTAACGCCTGTTTAAAACAATCGTTTTGATGGCAAAACGTGGAAACACTTCGTCTGATCATAAACACGTGAGTACATTTTCAAGATGATCAATCTGAGCAAATATTTCCTAACCAACTACTGAATATCGGAAACGGTGAAGTAGAACTTCATCCCAATACATAATGCATGAAATACCCAGACGATTTCTGTAATGTTCTTTAGGCAAAAAGGAACTGATTGAGAGTGTCTTTCAGGATATACTGTATAATTACCTAGATAATTATTGCCTGTGTAATCCTGTTACTTAATCAGAAAAAAATGTTGATATTGTGATGAAATAAACTTCCAGACACAGAGTTGTTGCCAGTTGATTCAAAGTTTTTTAAACCAATTGACACTATTGTTGATGAAAACAAAACAGTAAATATTTCACCCGAGTTTTTGAATTATCTAGATGTATCAGGAATGTCACCACATAATCTTCGGTTGGTTCCCTGGTTATTATCTGCGTAATTTATATTCACCTAGACAATGCAACGGTGCACGTTTGATCATCAAAAGAATTATACCGGGAACTTCTTGAAGCAAACATTTTGACTGTGAAGTTTAAACAAAAATTCGGTTCTGCTAATACGGAATCTGTTGCCACGTATTCCAATGATACCGTCAGAATATCTAATACCATTCAAAAGGCTTCAATTCCAGATTCATTTAGCTTTCACGATGACCATAAATGAATCTGAAACCCGAACAATTTTCATTTGATACTTGGACTTGGAAAATCCATGTTTCTCGAATGGGCAACTAGATGTTACATGCTCATGTGTGTGGAAACCGTTGAATCTATTTGAGTTAGTAAAATACGGGTTACCGAAAAATATTGTGCACCGATTAGCAATTAGTTGTATAAAATTATTTGTTGTTATACTCTAAAATGATAAAAATAATTTTAAAAATTGCAAAGAATCAACGTATTTACCACATTTATAAAATTAAATTTTCATATTTTGTTACTTAACTATTTCGTTAGTAATTCATGCATTAAACTACACTTAAATAGGAGATGAATGAAATGCAAAATTAAAATAATTTGTTGTGTTATACTTAACTTCAACCCTCCAAAATTATAAACGAAGATTAATTTGACTGCATTGAATAGCTTAGGATAATATTGAACTAACGTATTAAAACAAAGCCACAGCAACGCATGGCGGGGTCAGCTAGTATTCTTATAAAGTAAGGAGATAATTGGCCAAGATACTTGATGTTAAATTTCAACTTGAAGGATTTCTCAGCGCCCAATAATGGGTGTTTTGTCAATTGTTTATTTTCACTGTATGGAAAACGTAGCTAATCTAATTAGATAACGCTTTTTGATGAACGTTTGATTCACTTGTTTATTGTTCACGATAAAGTTGCAAAAATTGTTGTTACGTCTTTTATCATGTTCTGCCAATAGGGTCTGTTAACTGTATGCGTGTGTGATATACTTACTTTAGGATTTTCAAAATATGGCCTTTAGAGGCATAGTTTTATTCATTTCCCTTGCACAGCTTTGTGGATGTGAGAAAGCGAACGCTGATACGGCGATATGATACCATCTTCAAAATTTTTTTTATTTTTAATATTTGATATTTGGTTTTAATTGTATTTCATAAAGGTTAATATTTAATAATAATTCCATACACAAAAATTTTTAATTTGTTGCAAAATGTTTGTAAAATTAAAATTTTTTTAGCTTTTTTAAGCATTTTTAAATCCCTAAGATTTTTTTAAATATGTCTCTTTTCTTTCAAAGTTTTTTTTCCAAGTACCTTATAATATACTACATAAAACTGTGTATGGGGTATTTTCTGCTGCTGCTCTTTAATTTTTTATTAATTTTTTTATAGTTAAACTTCCAAAAATTCCCAAAAAAACATTAATTTTGATTTTGAAATTTTTTAAAAGAAGTACTAAACATGTTAGAGCTAATTCCATGCACAGTTTTACAAAAAATACATTTCAGAACATGTATAAAAATTTCAAATCCATACTTCAATTATCAAAAAAAGCCTTAGGGTTTTGAATAACAGTATATGTACAAAAATTCAACATGGAGAAATATGAGTTTGAAGTTTTCATTCCATGATTAGCATGATATAATATTCATAGAATAGTCTGAAACTTTTATGAAATGTTAATTAGCTTATTTAAAACTACTTACCATAAAAATTTGCAGAAATGTAGAACAATTAAACAGTATATTGCCATAATGAATATATAGAAGAAAACGAATGAAAGATCAATTTTTCAGAAAACTTTATCTTAATAATTATAAAAAAAAATGAATACACACACTTCAGAGCTAATTCCATGCTCAGAGTTAATGCACCACATGTACAAAAGATGTTTATGCCTTTATTTTTTATTTCCATGATTTTAAAAGTCTTCGTATGTTAAATATTGTACACGAATAAAAGCAAAATCAAATAACAATTTATATATAAAATACATCAAAATCTAAGATCTGTGTATGTGCATTTGTTTAAATAAATATCTTAAAATATTTTAATAATAAAAGTGTTGAATCTCGCGCACGTGGGTTATATATATATATCACCAAAAACAAATGTATGAAAATGGGAGAGTTTTTCTATTCTTGCGAATTAGATTTTTAATTACCTGAGTTATCAAAATGAGATTTAGTATTTGTGTTTTGGGAGAATCTGTTTTGAAGTTTTAATTTCATCTATACAAATAAATAAAATTGAAGTGTCTGTTTGTAATTTCAAATTAGCAGCTTTTTACTTAATGTACTAAAAGTATATACGGTACTCATAACAAAAAACCAATTTTTAAAATTTTTGTCTGTCTGTCTGTCTGTTTGTTCCGGCTAATCTCGAAAACGGCTGGTGCGATTTAAAAATTCTTTCACTAATGGAAAGCTACATTAACGGGGAGTAACATAGGCTATATTTTATTCCCGTATTCTTACGGGAACGGAAACTATACGGGTGAACTGAATGCCAAGATGAACGCCAAATTGAACGCCAAGCTGAGCTAATGAAGTCTTTGTTTTGGTTACTAGCGACCGATGCTCTTCATGAGACATAACAGTGTTACGCGCACATGATAATACGCTGACACGTGCCATAATTTTTTTTATGATAGTTATCTCACTGTTCAGTTAAGTAGAACATCGGCTGTTTCGGATGCACTTTTAAAAATAATAAACCAAGGCTTCATAAGTAAAAACCAACGGAAGAAACAAAAAATTGATAAGTTTTACGGTTAGTTTTAATCTTTTTTTTTTAACATTTTTAGTCACATTTAAACAATAGTTATTATAATCCCAATCTATATCTATACAAATAAATAAAATTGAAGTGTCTGTTTGTAATTTCAAATTAGCAGCTTTTTACTTAATGCACTAAAAGTATATACGGTACTCATAACAAAAAACCAATTTTTAAAATTTTTGTCTGTCTGTCAGAATATAAACAGATATATTTATAAAACATCATGAAATACCCAGCGAAGCGGGAGGGTAACGGCTAGTTCATAATAATATCATAAAAAGCACACACAACTTTTAAATCTTGACCAAATCCATTTGATCTTCCCAGTAAATAATTCACAAACTAGAATTTTTGCATGAATTGCACAATTCTTTCTTAAAATGATTTACAAGGGGTGATCAAATGAAAAGGTACGAAACGACATAAAAATGAAACAGTTAAATATTTGCATATTCCGCCAAGGGAGAATGTAGCGAGACATCTCGGGATGCCATTGGAGACTCTGACTGGGATCGGATCATGCGCGGGTGCCCACATGCGCAGGAGAGAGCAAAGGCTCTTATAAAAAGCGGCGTCCAAATGATGCGAGCACAGAATTACTCGAGCACAGAAAAAGCATTAACTCCGATGTGTACTGTGAGACACTCCGACGCCTACGCAGGTCCATCAAGAACAAAAGAACGGGGCTGCTCACGGAGGGTGTGGTTCTGCTCCATGATAACGCGCGTACACACGTCTCCAGAGTCACACAAATGGAACTGGACAAGTTCCAATGGGAGACGTTGGACCATCCGTCCTACAGTCCGGACATGTCACCCTGCGATTTCCATGTGTTTGGTCCACTGAAGAAACACCTGAAATGAAAGCGCTTCAACTCGGACGACGTACTCAAGGACACTGTGAAGGACTGGGTCTCGTCACAGCCACAGGAATTTTGGGAACAAGGAATCCTACGGCTTGTTCATCAGTGGGATCGTTGTGCTCAGGCCTATTTTGAATAAAGTCTATATTTGTACCCACCGTGTCGTTTCGTACCTTTTCATTTGATCACCCCTTGTATTACTGCATATATAATGTCAATCTCATTGATGCGCATTAAAAAATTAATTAATTCATTTTTTATCAGGCTCTTTTCTAGCAGATAATCTGAAATGTAGGCGTGGTAGTTGCTGTTTAGCAGCAAACATTGCTTCATTACTTAATGAAAAATGCAGGTAAGGCTTTGAAATTTTGCAGGCATATTTATAAGGATTCGGGGTATCAAATGATCCAATAAAAAAATTTTCGACAGTTTAATGATTTTTAGGGTATCATATCGCCTTAAAACGACTCGCAATATTTTGGATGGTCTTTCGTGATGGATACAGAACTGAAGAAAACGTTCTCGATATCCAAGCAATAATGATAAACCTAAAGCTCTCTCAATTAAAAGAGGGGAGGTTCCCTGGACCCCTTTCTCCCGCGGTTAAATTTCTTAAAATTGAGGTGGAACGGAACAAAACCGTACCTTTTTGTCAAACAACAGATGTAAGGTTGCCCCCCCCCTTTCCATGATGAATTTCGTGGGCCTTGATCTGAGGTCAAGTATGATAAGTAACAACAACAACAAAACAATTGTTAAGTAAAACAAGAAATTAATCAAAGCAGAATTTCTATCAATTCTCAATTTTTTGCATTTTTAATAAAACCTTCAAAGAAAGCAAGTCTTCATAATTAAAGTCTATATCAATAACGCTAATTACTACAGTAATGATTTATTTTAAAATTCATACCTTTTTTATGCTAAAAATTCAGTTTCCTTTGCTGACAAAAGCTTCATCTCGGCATTAATTAAAGATTCCACCCCTTCCAAGCTCATTTTTAAAACAAGACACCAAAAGACAGCTGCCTGTTTCTGACGGCGGAAAAATTAAACACTTCATATGTAGGGCTGATGCAAACCAAAAGCAATTTACAGCGGATAATACTAAGCCAGCCGTTAATAGCGCACGTGGAAATTCGTTTAATTTTCGCAGACTTTTCTCTCTGACGGGAAAACAAAGGAAAATTAATTGCACTTCCTCTCCAAGTCTCACGTCCGTTATTCTGGCTAAGTTGTTGACTTATAAGTTAGATTGTTTGAAAATTGTGCACCAGAAAAAGGGCATTTTCGTAGACGGCTGAAATTAAATCTTTATGAATTCCACTTTCTGCACTATTTTGCAATTTTTTACAGTACATGTTGTATTTAAAATAAAAAATAAAACTTTAAAGATACACGTCTATTGGTTTAAAAAACTATACTTTGTGTTCTTTAAATACAATTTTATTACTTTTGGTACTGTCGTCAACTGCAACTTTGAATTCGAGAGTGTGGTATGAATTGTATGGTATATTTCTTATTCTTCTCAAATATAGATTCTTGTATGAGTTTGCCTTCAAAGGAAAAGGAAATGAAAAAAGGAGAAATAAGAAGGGGGTTTTCCTGTGTTTATTTTTCTTTTATTTAAAAAAAACCCGCTTAAGTACAGATTAAGTTTTGTTGTAATTTGAATTTTATTGGAATTCATTTTATGCACTCGACTCTCACTAATTGAAACCTTCGATAATACGAACATCTCGCTAATTTGAAGTATATGCTTATACCCTAGAAAAACTCTTGATATTTCGAACTAAAACAATACGCTTTGGTACACTTGGTATTTCAAAGTAAAATCTTTGGCTGGTCAGACACGCAATAATTCGAAGTTATCTTCTAAAACTCTCTACACAATGCGAACCTGTCGCAAACAGGTTGGAGTTCACATGTTTTGTGTTGTATTGTCTATGCGTGTCTCGCCTGTAATGTAGCCCCTTTGATGACCATCAGTCTGCTACCCCTGCTTTTTTTTTTTTTTGCACTTTTATTGCTTTCCTTCAAGTAGACAGTTCTGGTCGCACTTGTTGTCAGCCGTCCATATCTTCCGTTTAATACGTAGCATTGCTACACATGTGTTCAGAAAGAATGGTGCGGCTATTGTAAAGAAGAGATGCGTAGGATTTTTTTTTTTTTTTTGCGTCTCCCTGACATGACGATTTCTGGCTCATTTGTGTAACTAGTAGCATGTGGCACCAAAGAGGGCAAGGGCTAGACTGGACCCTGCCTTGAAAAGCCAATAGTCTTAAGGACAGTGTCTAAGATAGTTGGGTGCAAAACGATTTTATTTCCAATGAGGAATGGAAGAGATATGGTGGGGTCCTGTTTGAGAATTACTATACAAATGAATTCTTTTAATACAGGACTTTTAACTTCTGTATAATATTTGTACTGTTTAATATGTACTTTTTAAAAATACTTTAAAGTAATATTGTACAATTTTTGTTTTATTACATAGTTTAAAATTTATATGTGTTTGAAAAAAAACTCCAATTCGTGTATTTTGGGAGTTTTTTTTACCCTCTTGATAATTCGAAGTTTTTAATTGGTCCCTCCAATGGAAGACTTCAAGACATACCGAGAGTCGACTGTATTTTATATATTCCAGAATAAGCTCGTTTTTGTTCTTCTCAAATAAAGTTAATATGTTTGATGAATACAATAACTACTATCTGCGCTTTTAGAGTTTTATGTAGGCCGCGGTAGCCAAGTGGTCTAGGCATAGGATCGTGGCTAGCGTGTCATGAGTTCGATCCCAGTACCACTGAAAACCCGCCGTGTAGGGGAACGATGCACACGTTAAATCTGTCGAGAGCTCAAACGTCCTCCCGTTGGTGTGGTGTGATAGTTAGGAGAGGGGGGTGCAGCTCAGGTGTCATCCGAGTCACTTGACCATGGTTCAAAATTACGCGGGCCATCCCCAAAAGCCTTCGTGTAGCTGAACAGTTGGACGTTAATATTCATTCACTCACTCACTTACTCACTAGAGTTTTATGTACCGTATTTAGAGTTATGTAAAACTATAGAAATATAGACCGTTCTCTTCTGTGTGTAAGCATGGCCGCATTTTAGTGGAAACAAATGAAAATTAATCACTAGAATCTACAAATTTTATAGCTGTTAAAATAAATTCAAATTGTGTTATTAGCTGTACTTCATTGTCAAAGTGGACAACGCAATACGAGCGGCCACAGTAGCCTATTGGTTATGGTCACAGACTCGTGGCCGGCGTGTCATGAGTTCGATCCTCAGTGTAACTGAAGACCCGTTGGGTAAAGGGACTAATAACCATTAAATCTGTCGAGGCTGAAAGTCGTCCCACTGATGTGGTGGGTAAGTTTGGAGAGAGGGTGTCAGTTATATAATATGACGTCTTTTTCACTTGACTGTGGTTCAAAATTACTAGGTCTGTTGCCAATACCCCCTGTGTTCCTGTATAATGTGACACTAATAAACACTCTCTCACTCAACACAATTTGAATTTCTGATGCATTTCAAAGCGATGTAAAAGAAGTCAGTTCATTATGGTAGTTTAAACACGGGTGCTTTGTCATATCGCTCATCTTCGTCTTTAGAAACCTTGGTTAAAGAGAATTATTGTATTAGAGAAATTCAAGACAAATGTTCTGTTAAAAATGCATTTGGTTATTTGTACGTAACATCAATTTATTGGGCGCAAGGGAAAATGCTGTCGTGCGTTCTTGAACGTATGCACTTTTATGCCTTATCAATCCCTAGAAAGAAATTGGACTAATCTACCGGTTTAAACAGTT
Source organism: Trichonephila clavata (assembly GCA_019973975.1). Lineage (NCBI taxonomy): Eukaryota > Metazoa > Arthropoda > Arachnida > Araneae > Nephilidae > Trichonephila > Trichonephila clavata. The sequence goes on along the minus strand of BMAO01022392.1, from coordinate 53,057 downwards.
GGATTAGTATATTATTGATAATTTATACACATTTTTCTGCATTTTAGTCAGTTTTTTTTTAAACTTGTAAAACTGTCAACATGAGTGAAGAAATGGTGCTCTTAAGACATTGTATGTTGAGTTTCAAGAAGGAAATAACGCGATGAAGGCAGAAGTAACGTCTTTGGAGAGGAAGCAGTAACAGCTCAAGCATGCCAAAGAAGGCTTGTGGAATTTTGCTTGGTTATTTTTTCTTTGAAAAATGAACCCAGATCAAGAAGGCCATCGGACGTCAGTGACGATGTGCTACGCTGTATGATAAGGGTAAATGCCACGTTAACTTACATTGAAGTGGGCTTCAGGCTTGAAATTCATCAGATTACTGCTTTGGATTACATTGAAAGGCTTGGTTTCGTGTCCAAACTCTCTATATAGGTGCCACATGAATTAAATGAAAAAAAATTAAGGAGCAGAATATAGATATGTTCTGTAAACCTTTTTCGTCACTAAACGGAACCATTTTTAGACCCTTTAGAGACTGGAGATGTGAAGTGGATAGTGGACAAGCACGTGAAACTCCACCATCCCCATCCAAAGAAGGCGTGCATCAGAAGATTGTGTTGTGTTGTTGGTGAGCCAGCAAGGGTATAGTGAACTATGAGTTGCTGAAAATAAATGAAACGGTCGTTACGGTTCACAACTTGATGTTTTGAATAAAGGAATTGAACATAAGCTTCCATCTTTGGCCTACAGAAAGGTGTGATTCTTCATCACGACAATGCTAGACTTATTAAGAAAAAAAAACCATGTTTACAAAGGGGAGACACCACTATCCCCATCAAAGCAGGCGTGCATCAGAAGATTCTGTTGTGTTTGTTGGTGAGCCAGCAAGGGTATAGTGAACTATGAGTTGCTGAAAATAAATGAAACGGTCGTTACGGTTCACAACTTGATGTTTTGAATAAAGGAATTCAACATAAGCGTCCATCTTTGGCCAACATAAAGGGAGTGATTCTTCATCACTACAATGCTAGACTGCACGTGGAAAGCAACACCGCATAAAAAAATTGCAGATTTGGGTTGGGAAACTTTACCTCAGCCAGCATATACTCTTCATACTGCCCCATCTGACTGTCATCTGTTCAGGTCACTGCAAAACTTTCTTGATGGAAATAAATATATAAATTATGAGGGTGTCCAAATGGGGCAGTGTAAGAATACTTTGTATCCAAAACAAAAGGCTTCTTTTCCATAGGGTTAGATAAGGTGCCAGAACGCTGGCAGACAGCTGTAACTAACAAAAAAGTTATATTTTAGATTAAATGTTAAATAAAAAGGGAAAAAAATTGTTTTTCTTCAGAAAGAAGCAAAACTCTTTTCTTACACCCTACAATTTAATCTTCTTAATTTTTAATAAGTCCCCGTCTTTAAAAATATATTGTACTGTACAAGAAAGTAAATAGCACTATAATGTCATAAATCTATTTTAATCATTAGTATATTAGGAGAATAAGTGTAACTGTTTCGAAATTCTGTTATATATAGAATATAATCACAATTTAGTTTCTTCTATCAACGCTAATGGACCACTTCTATATATTTTCCATTTGACTAAGTAGTTATTCCTATTTGTCACTAGAAAAGAGTATTACTTTTTTACGTGGGAGGAACTCTCACACATTTATTGTGCTTTTTACAATAATACATAACTCCCACTCATTCATTGCATTTCTACATCATTGGATAAATTCTCTTGTATGAAATATAAAATCCTGATTAGTTTTAAATTAAAAAAACACACACACTAATCTATTGAAATACTGATTTTAATAAACTTCTATGCTTAATTAATATTGCATTCAAAATTCTAATAAACTATTGTGAAAGTGGTAACTAAATTTTACAGAACGGAGAAGTGCAGCGTTTATTACGTCACTGGGAATTATATCTTTTGTAGCACTTATAATTTTATATTCTCTTTTGTGTAATATTTATTTAATTAACATAATTATTAATTTTCAGTAAAGTGTTTTCTTGTGTTGCTCTCTAATAAAATTTAGAGAAATATTTTTTAAAAAATATATAAATAGGCATGTTATTATGAAAATATTAACTAATTATTAGAAGTAATAAAAGTATTTATGTTCAGCTCCATTAGGTTCTTAGAGATTTTGCACCTATTATCAAAATATAACGAGTCACCTTTTAATTGATTTCCAACATAAAAACACGATAATTTTGTTGCAAGAATACATCACAGCTAGGAAATCATGAACAGGTCATGAAACTACCAAAATGGTCATGACAACCTTGTGGTCATGGCCATGGAACCATGAACGGCGTGTTACAAGTTCGAACCCTAGCACCATTGAAGACACACCGAGTAGAGAAGATCTGTTACGGCTCAAAGACCTCCCGTTGCTTGGTGCAGAAGTTCAAAGAGATATGTCAGATCAGGAGTCGTTATTGCCAGTTGACTATGGTTCAAAATTACGAAGTCCGTCGCCAATAGCCTTTGTCTTACTATGTGGTGCGATTTTAATAAGCACTCCCCCTTCTCACTGACACTACCAAATACCAACGTGTGAAATTTTGAGAAATATTATATATTAAAAAAGCTTCTGAAATCCTCATGCAAGAAATGCTATAATTCTAAAGACTACCGTACCAGCTCTCAAGTCAGTGCGCTGTGAAAGTTTGACGAATGAGAAGTCAACTCTAATAACGTCCCTACCATTAGAATTTGATTTTAAAAGCACAAGGCTAATATTGGTTCTGTTAATAATGCACGAGGTCATTTACAATTAAATTAAAAATCTAACTAAAAAACAAAACAGAGTTAAATAAATTATTTTCCTATTTGACCACTGGGGAATTGAATTTGCTTTCCTCATTAAAAAGAACTTCTTTCTAAAGAAATCCACGCAAGAAGGAAAACAACTTGTTAACAACGAAGCAGACATATTCGTGGAAGAACTTTTTTGCTTGTAAGAGCCTCGGGGCTTAAATTTGAGCTCTATTGATTTTCATTTTCTTCCAGACTCTTCCTGGAATGAATGTATCAGGGTACAAGGTAATTCAATCTTAAATTCCCGCTTTTTGAGTTTCCTTTGGGAAATTATTCTTTCTTTTTTATTTTAAACCAACAGCATTTTGAACATATCTTAGACAAAGAAAATTCTTATTTCCATTTAAACTGTTTTATCAAATAAGAAGCTTTAAGTGCTCTGGTTTTGTTATCAACATTAGCTGCTATAAGTTAATGACTGGATAACAAAGGAATAGGCAATACAAAAAGAGAGAATTTAGAAGGATATGTAAATCAGATTAAATGTTCGTACATATATAATATTAAAGTAATAGTAAAGATGGAAATGTTTAGATATAACATTTTTAGCATTTAATTCCTTTAACCATTGTAGTTAAAAAGGCTTTTACTAAGAATTATTTTCATAGAACATTATTTTTAACTCTAAAAGAATTCTAGAGAAAAAATGAGTGTGTGAATAAATAAATATTTTGGTTTATTAAAATTGCATTAAGGTATCCAACTACCCTAAAATTGTGAATTTTGCCAAAAATTGGCAATTTTTTTTTATAATTTTTTTATAGGCCATCTTGTTAGCTTTTATAAAAATACTAAGTTTATTACTTTCCGTTCATTAGAACAAAAAGTACAAGTGTTTTAGTAAAATCAGATGCCATTTCTTTAAGCAAGATATACTTTAAAACGCATTTTACTCGATTTTTTTTCTTTTTGAAATAAATAAACGGGGACAGCGATTGCTGAAAAAGTTTTGAAAATAATTAACTGAATTTTTTCTGTTTTCTTACTGTTTTGTATAACAGTATAAGTGTTTTAACCTGCAGATTTATCAATCACTGTTTTATTACAAAATTTACAGTCACTCATGTTAATATAATCACTGTTTTTTTTTCAAGCAATTTCACATTATAAACTAAGGTAAAGTGCTCTAGTTTTTGTAAAAATTAAGATATATCTTAACCTGAAGGTCATTTAAAAATGAATAACATAGCAACACATCAGAATTGAAAAATTGAAAATTTGTTCATAGACTTTTGATACAGAATGGGCCCCATTTATGTTATTTTTTTGCAAATCTTTACCAATTTTTTCCCATTTTAGCAATAATAATTTCTTTTCTCTTCTTAATTTTAGCATATATTTCTTAAAATGAAGTAAACAAATTTGAAAACCATAAAAAAATCCCCACACATATCTCGTTTTTTTTTTTAAAGTTATCGCAAGTAGTCGGATACCTTAACAATTTAACCCAAACATGTTTATGTAAATATATTTGCAAAATACTCTGAGTTCAGGAAATGAATCAATTTAAAGCTGAAACATGCAAGGGATTTTCCGAAAGTTAATTTTGTAACTTTACGCGAAATATTTATCGCCAAAAAATACATAATGATATGAACTATACATCTTGCATTATTTTTCGGCATAGTCGCCTCTGACATCAAGACATTTGTTGTAGTCCGCAATCAATTTGAAGGTATCATCGGTGTTAGATACACGTAGTATATGATCCAAAAGTTCGGGAACAAGGTGTAGAAAACCGTACCCTGAATAGTTCACAGCATCGAAGCACATCCACCTTCAAAGTTGTCTCATGGGCGACGATACACTTCTGACAACGTTCGTATAACTTCTGGGAGTACAACTGGAGCCATTTTTCCCAACCTTCCGTAAGGCATTCTGCGATGCTGCTTTCCCTTCATCTGATGACACAAAATGGCGTCCCTGTGAATGTTTGTTCTTTGACGGGAACAGGGGGCTGGTAAATAGGAGGATGTGGAAGCACGGTTAGTGCGAATTTTGTTGAAGAAATCTTTTACCTACTGGGATCGATGTGCTGGTGCGTTGTCATTCAGAAGATACCAGTTGTCACTCTGCCAGAACTGAGGCCGTTTACGACAAATGGATTCCCTCAAACGAGGTCTTCAAGAAGTGTGTAGCCTTAGCAATTTGTGCAAGTGTTTGGACACGATCTTTTCGAACACATTCAGACAATGTAACAATTTTTTCATTCTGAGAAGTCGAAGGTCGTCCAACGTGTTCATTGTCTTTGATGGATTCTCAGCCCTCTTTAAAACGCCGATGCCATTCGTAAACCTTGGATCTCGCCATGGTAGATTCACCATACACCTTACTTAGAATTTCCAAAGTCTCCATTGGTGTTTTACCTACGTGCTGACAATTCATGTTCAATGCTGTAGAAGAAAAACCATCTTTCTTACACCGCGGAGCAAAGCTAACTAGTTTCGGAAGATAACAGTTGCGTGTGTGGTTTGGTCACATGGCATGAAATAAACGAACCTGGCCAGGTAGGGGAGAGTTGGGAGAATCTATTTCAATTGGTTTAACTTTAGGACTTGCTTTCTTCATCAGCAATGGTCACAGTCCCCAAATTTTTGGATCGTACTACAAATATAGTGAAAATATAATTAGGTGCCCTGTGGTGCAAGGAATTGTCACACGGCCTGCTCCATCTCAGAATTGTTTTGGAAGTTACACCCCGAGAGTGCGACATTAAATGTAAGGAACAGGTGCAAGTCTGATGAAAGTAATGTTGTTTTCATTCGTAGATGTAGAGGGATGGCCCTTCGACCATCTTCCACAGTCTGCTTTCCTTCTCTGAGCATGCAACACCAGGATCAACTATTTGATGAGACATGATCTCTTCAACATAAATTTTCTGTAAGCGTTCACGGATTACAGATACACTAGTCCCACATGCCCAGTAAAACCGGATAACTGTCGTTGGCAACCACGTTTCAGTACACGTCTGCCGGCCATCGTGAATAATCTCGGGTACGCCAATCTGTTGCTGCTCTCTATTCATCGACGCTGCGTATGCATCCTTCCTCCTACGTTTGACGCTCCTTTCGTTGTTGGACCAGTAACGGATGTGCGTTCTTATCGTGATTGTGTTTTCATCTGATATACCATTCTTCCTTTAAAAGAAATGACGAAACTTGCCCTCGAAACGTCCCTCATATTTTCTATATTAATATTGAGTTCTTGAACATTGCAGCTAATTGATAAAAAGTCGAGCGTTGTACTTGGGAATATATCTGTTAAAACACTGTTTGTGAACCTCTGATTACATCATTGTTAATAACGTTATGAAGTGTGTGATGTCGAGTGGAATGAAAAGGGACAATGAGAGGTAAGAAATACATTAATTAGATCTAAAGCATATTTACAATACGAGCGATGCATCACAGCTCGACGTCAGAAATGCAATTACAAGAGATAGCCACTGGAATTGTTCGAAGTTTTGGTCGCGTAGGTCATTGCATGGGCCGACACCGACGGACGATGGATTGTCGGATGCGTTCAAACAAATCCGGTTGCATTTCTGAAGTCGGGCTGTGATGCATTGTTATTATTGAATACATGCTTTATGTCTAATAGATGCATTACTTACCTGTTGTTGTCCCTTTTTCATTCCACTACATACATCATACCCTTCCTAAACGTTTTTGCGAATTAATCTAGTTAAGCGCAGTTTGCAACCCTATGTTCTATGTTGATTTCCCATGCTGCCTATTATCATCCCTCTGAATTCGTCGGTCGAATTCGGCAACACCCTGTATATTAGAATAAATTAGTAAGCGCTTTGCGCAGTTTGATCAAAAGACCCTTGAACCCTTAAAGTGGCCACTGTAGCCAAGTGGTCTAGGCATCGGATCATGGCTAGCGTGTCATGAGTTCGATGCCAGTACCGCTGAAGACCCGCCGTGTAGGGGCGCTATGCACGTTAAATCTGTCAAGAGCTCAAATGTCCTAAAGTTGGTGTGGTGTAGTAGTTAGGAGAGGGGAACAGCTCAGATGTTGTCCTCGTCACTTGACTATGGTTCAAAATTACGGGGTCCGTCGCCAAAAGCCTTGTGTAGCTGATCAGTGCGACGTTAATATTCACTCACTCACTTGAACCCTTAAAATCAACCAACCATGAACTAGCGCATATTCGTTGCATTATTATTAAATATTCTGTTAATGCTTACTCAGAATTTAGTTATTAACTTAAAGAGAGAGAGATTAATCAAAGTAACTTCAAAATACAGAAATAACAAAAAATGATAAAATAAAGAGTTTGTGTATATATATGCAGCGTAGCATAAAATCGGAAAGATCGATGTACGAAATTTTAAAGATTTTTTTTTAATTCTATGGGGATAATGGTGTGTACCTCGAAGCGATTTTTTCAAAACTGGCCTTAGAGTTTTCAAAAACTTAATGGTGAAGCATATATTTCTGTCTATATCTCAAACGAAAAGTCGTAAGATTACGATTCATTACCATTTGAGACATCCAAGTTGTATAAATAAAACAGATTTTGTTGGAGATGTGAATTAAATACCGTAAAAATCCGGCGTATAATGTGCACCTATACTTTTAAGCTGCATTTTTAAAAAGTTTTATGTATATTCGCCGTATAATGCACATCCCCTTTCTTACGAAGAAACCTAAAATGTACATGTTCAATGCTGTTATGTTTTGAACTCATTTATTCGAGCTATTTCCTCAAGCTTTAAAAAAATACCATACTTTTAGAACTACAACACCTTACGTTTATAGAATGTCATTTATTTTTAATAAACAGTATTCTGATCTATGTAGAATTCGAATATTTTTATAATGATCATCTTTTGTTTATAATTAAAGTTCTTTTTATACCTGGCGTTTAATGCTCTCCTGTCAATTTCGATCTTATTATTTTTGTGGTTAAAAATTCGTGTTGTATGCCAGATTTTACGGTAGTGATTGTTTAGCGAAATTGGCAGCAAAGGGTGAGTTTTTAACCAAATTCGCAAGATGTATCTATCCAAAGGACACGGTATTTAGATAGTATAAGAAATGAATATTCCATCCTTAAAAAAGATAATGAAGGGAACGAACAGGATTATAATGTATTTTATTCAAATTTTTAATTTCACAATGTGAGCATGTTTTCCCTTTTCTTCCTTAACGGGAGAAAAATACGCAGAAAACATCACAAAAAGTCATGGTCTGTGTTTTTGGGATTCTTGTATTTACTTTATTTTGGTGCTAGAATTATAATTTCTCGAATAAATCATCACAAAAATGAAAAATTTAAAAATAAATCCACTTAAAATTTAGAAGTTTATTAAGAAGTGAGCCATCTTTTATAATAAATTATAATTTTCGAAATGCCACCTTGCACGAGTTTGAACAAAAATCTTAATTAAGTCAACTGAAGAGATTGATCAATTTTTTATTTTAAAAAATTCACCCTTGCGAAAAACGAGTTATCCAATTTTACTTTATACATGAAGAGAATAAAATTATACACATACTGCTTATCAAGGAAACTATTTCCTTTCGTGTATTGATTTCATCAAAAACTAGAAGCGAACGAAATTTCCTTAATTTTTTTTATGTTTTCAAGATTCTCAAAAACATACTCCACATTATATATTTATATTATACATGTATAATACAAATAAATTGAATCACATATTCAGGAAAGATTTTTCCGTATCTGAATTAAACTAATATATGCCTATCAACCAAAATTAAACTTAAATAACGAAGACTCGATGCGTCTCGGTAGAAAAATCCAAGAAATCCTATTACTATCTCAATTTGTGAAGGGAATTTCTTTTAATGAAAAGGGATTAAAAATAAGATCTTTCCTGTCGAGTGTAATTTGTTCCGCGTCGTCATATGGCCGTAAAGTAATAAGCTCGCACAAGCAATAGGAAAATAAAATCGTCTGCGGGGATAAAGAGATTAGAACTTTTGTTGGGTTCTTTGTGTATTCTAATTTTCTTTTTTTGTTGTTGTTGTAATACATTCTATTTCTTTATAAATTTACCTCTTGTTTAATTATTAACTGCAAATATTTTTATCAATTCATTTTGAGTGTACAATTGTGTGTTAAAAATTAATATGATTAGTTATTATTGGAAAATGGAATCTATTTAAGCTTCACGTGGTTCTAAATAAAAATAATCAATTTTTAATGTTTCTGTCTAAATATTTTGTTTTTGAATAGTTCATACTTACGTTTTAAAGAATAACCAGGGTAGGGGTACCCCTGTCCCGCCTAACGGTTGACCAACCCCCAATGTATACATTATACAATTGCTTTTGTTCATTGGTCAAATTATAAAATTGTAATTTACATGTATTATGTAGTTCTGTATAAATAAATTTATTACAGCCTCATGTACATTTTTTTACACACAAAATTCAGCAACGGGTCTGCATGAGAAGAATTAAAATTCTCAAATTGAAAGAGTCATGGTCACTCTTCGGATAAACTCTAACATCAACCTTTTTGTCTATAGAAACGTCTTTTGTTGAAATGATAGCATCTCTAATTCATTGTGCCTGATTTGATTATAAACTCGAAGAATGATCCTTAGAGCTCGTATAAAGACGCAGACTATATTTATTCCTGTTCTTTGTTTTTATTTTGAATCCTCATACAAAGTTTTATATTTTTCTGCATATCGATTTTTATTCATAATTGGCTGTAAAACTTACAATACATCGTCACATTTAACTTTTTTCGCGTTCATGCAAAGCCTCACCGTTATCATAAATGTTAAGTTGTCCAAACTGTGGTTATGTATATACAAATTTATTACAGCATTGCGAAAATTTGTTTTATTTTTAGAGAAAAAACTGTGAAAATGTATGAGTTAATACTTCCATGTTTGTATTTTCACATTCATGGTCTATTCAGTATTTATTTTATAATCAAAGAGTGAAGAAAATTAGCATTTTTAAATTTCATCACAACAGCTAATTTCATGAATTGCAAATTTTTATTAGAACATGCCAATTAAAAGGCAAAATTTCATAGATTGAGTTTTAGGGTGGCAATAGAAATTGTTTTTCAGAATTGTAAAACCCCTCTATGCGAAAAAAATGTTTTCTGGTCTTTGGATAAAGAGAAATACAATATAAAACATTTTTATGTTAAACTAATTTTTATTTTAAATACTCCAACAAGTGGAATTAAGTTTAGGTATTAAAGCTTTTTTGTGGTAAAAAGTCTAAGTAATTTTTAAGAAAAAAAAACAGGCATTTTATTACTTTTTAACATTTATTGCGACACTTGCTAAACAGTTGCCAGGAAAAAGACATCAGAGAGGTAGACTTAATAACTTCGTTAGTATTAAACTTTTTTTAAAAAAAAACCTGTCGAAGGGCTTGTTAAAGTGGGAGACGGAAAAAGTTTGCATCGAATTGATTTAACAGTGCTGGAAAAGAGAGCTGTGTTATGAAATGTTGTCCTCACTACAGTACTCACTAATCTGTAATCATCCCTTTTGGTTTCTTACATTGAAGAAAATCCTTTTATTTTGAATCTAAAATCTTCTAGCCAAAATTTCGTTTTTTGAAAATTAAATTTTTTTTGTGGCAATATTAAAATTTGAAATTAGGAGAAAAATCATTTTAAAAATTAAATTTCCTGTCGTAGAACATCTTTTCCACATAGGTTGGTTCCTATTAATAATATATTTCCTCCCTACAACCACGATTCATCCTATACCACATCTTTTATTTGAAGCATGTCAATTAAAAAGCAATCTTTACCAAGAACATTTATATATGCGCTGAACACATTAAAAGAGACAGCAGATTAGACCGAGAGGCGCCTTGGGGAATAGGTCGCGGCAATTGGTGGCCTACACAGATTGTACAGATGTTGTGTTTGGGTTCGTTAGTTAGTTAGTAATGACTTTAAGAGCTAACAAGCAAGACCGTTATCCTAACAGTAACAAAGAAAAGGAGACTACACAAATAACATTTAAACGCGCGTTGTTGCCAGGTGGCTAATGTTCGTCTTTTTATTGTAGATAATCGTCATTGCTACTTTTTGTTTCTGTCACTCTTCTCTATCTACTCGTTCGTTGTGTCTCGTCGTTTCCGTGTCCGTTTTGGCGTTCTCAGCAGCATCCCGGCGCTCAGTCACGTGTCATGGCGCCGGCAAGTGTTGCCATCACAGGAGGAATTACATATTATTGGAAAGTCAGAAAAAGCAGTCGAATAGGCCTTTTCAGCTCTTGAATCTTCTGCCACAAATATGGTCCTCACTATCAAGGAGGATAAAACGAAATTTATGAAATTCATTAGGAAGAAAATCAATTCATCTATCGGAGCCTTTCATAAGAGGCCTACGTCAAGGTGATACCCTGGCTTGTCTGCTATTCAATATAGCATTAGAAAAGTGCAACAGAGACAGCAGATTAGACCGAAGGGGCACCTTGTGGAATAGGTCTCTGCAGTTGTTGGCCTACGCAGATCATATAGATATTACTGAAAGGTCAGAAAGGGCAATCAAAGAAGCTTTTTCAGCTCTTGAACTTTTGCCATAAATGTGGTTTTCACAGTCAAGGAGGATAAAACGAAAATTATGGAAATCTCCTCCTCCATGGTAAATTATTCTACTCCTTTGAGTATTAATAGTTACACGTTCGAAAAAGGATGATGAATTTAAATACCTTGGCACAAAATTAATGATAAAAATAAACTAAGAGGCGCGTGAAGTTGATAACACAGAATCAAAATGTCTAATAAATGCTTCTACGGGCTGAGAAGACAATTAAGATCTAATTTGTCTAAAAACTAAATTAAGAACTTACAAAACTTTAATATTACCTGTCTTACTCTATGCAAATGAAACATGGTCCTTAAAGAATATATAACGCACTCACTGGACATATTTGAGAGAAAAAAATTTCAGAACTATCTTTGGCCCAGTGCAGGAAGGAGGACGGTGGAGAACCAGATATAACTTTGGACTATACAGGCTTTATCCGCAATCACATATAACACTAGTCATCCGTAGTAATAGATTAAGATGGCTTGGCCATATTTGGAGAAGTTCAGAAGATAACTTATTAAAAAGAATCTTGACATTTAAAAAACCTGAGGGAACCGGAGCTAAGGGAGACCATGAACTAGATGGTTAGATGACATCGAAAAAGACCTAATTACTTTGGAGAAGAGTCGCTAAAAATAGAGAACGCTTGAAGCAGCGTGTTTGTGTTGAGGCAGTCAAGGCCTGTAAGTATTGGAAAAGAAGGAAAACACATTACAAATTGGTTTTATTTAAACTAGTATTAATTTCACTTCGTTTATATAACTCTAAATCAAAATACTCCAGTTTTTTCAGAAGAGTTTTCTTCCTTTTCCCCCTCCCCTTTTTTTATTCTAACCTTTTATTTTTAAATATTACACTTTAAATCTAAAATATTTACATAGAGCATATATTTACTTGTTAACCTAATATTAGACGAAATGGAAAACATTTAAAAAGTTGTTTTATATATATAACCTTCAATCTTCACACACACATATACCACTTTTTACTTAATTATATAATTTTAAAAATTGATTTAGATATTAATATGAATTGAACTGTAATCGGAATATTATTCTCATTTTATCTTTAGTCGATTTTTTGGATAAATTTGAAATGCCTCTTTGTCGCGATGTGCTAATAAAAATTTCTTATAAAATATCTGTAAGGATAGAAACGTCTGATTTTTAAACATTCCTCATAATAGCTTCATTTTATAATATTGATGAATTATAATACTCTTGTATTCAGTTCCATATAAAAAATATATATCTAGAAATTTTGAAACCATACCTAGAATTCATCATATAACTCTCTCTGAAGTTCTTAATCTCTTTTATATAAAAATTATTTTTATTTCAATACTGAAGTAATATCGTAAATAAAAAAAGCATCTTCCATTAAAGCACTTCAAAAATTATACGTGACACTAAAATCTATTACCTTAGAAGCACTTTATTGCTATAATAAAGAGTTAATTGTGGGAGCGAATAAAGTTTAAATAATTGCATTATTGAATAATTTAATTAGTAATTTAAGGGAAATGAGGGTGTCTTTTAATATTATCTTCTTTACGGTAACATGAATTTGATTATCTAAAATTGGTTATTCAATTTTGATTAAATTTACGGACACATTTATCGACAGAGTGAAAGTATTAGAACTACTTGAAATTCTGCATTTAGTTTTCTAAAGAGCAGATGTTTTCTTAAAATTTATTTTGAGTAATTCAATGTAAATGTTTTTCAAAAATCGTCTTATAGAAAAATATCAATTTAATATTGAATAAAAAATATCTCAAGAAAAAAAATTAACAAGTGATGTTGACCTTTTAAACATTAAATGAAAAATAATTTTTTTAAATGTTTTTGTGTGAACAATTGTTATAATTATCGAAAAAATAATTTATTCGCATTATACTCTTATGCAATCAATTTTATAGAGTTTAATTTATTAAAATTCTAACTCAAAGGAAGTTAAATCGTTTTCTTTTAATTTGATGTTAATTTTTACCATAGCAAAAGTAAATTAAATTTTTTCCCCCTGTATATTTTCACAATAGCAACTAACTCGTATAAAGTTCATAACAGTAACATATTATACATACTAAAAACTGACATTTGAAACTTTCTTCGCTTTGAATTAATAAAAAAAAAAGACTGGGCAAATTACATTAAACAGAAAAATATGAAAGACTTAAAAGTTAGATCTTTAAAAAGGATGCGTTTCAAAGATAGCCAAAATGCTGTTGAAATACTTTTAAGGTTGCTAAGCATCATAAAGAAAGTGTAGTTGGAAAAGCGTTTTTAAACTTTTAAAGTCATCCGGCGTAACATATAAATTTTTACTTTGTATTTGATAGCATTTATTTAAATGAAGAATAAATTGTCCCTTGTTACTTTTGAATAAAATAGTTCTGGATCTGTTAACACTAGCAAGAACAATTTTCTTTTTGTCCTAAATTAAGGATGCATTTAACTTTTTCTATAATTAAAAAATTTCCTTATAAGTTGTCTTTTTATTTTTGGGAAACTTTTTATAGCTCAACTCAAAGGCTCATTACAATATAGGAGCATACGAATTAATTTTATTTATAATTAATGTATTAATAATTATTATAATATATTATAATTAATACATTGATAATTATTATAATATATTATAATTAATATATTTATAATTATTAATATATTAATAATATTTTAAATTAAATTTAATTCACATATAAGCAATGCAGCATTTTGTAAAAAAATCGTTATTAATTATGTTGTTTACAAATGCATTTAAAAATGGTAAAAACACGTTTTTATTTAAATTACTATGAACTGTGTTTTCAAAAAGCTAATAATAATTTTAATGAGAAGAGAAAGTCTTAAGACGACTTTTTCTTTCAATAAAATCTTGAAAAGTGTTAGCTCTAAAAAATATTTAAAAGCAATTGGGAAACAGAATTTGAATACTTGTCATTAATTATCTCCTTCAGATTCATCTTCCAAAACTGGAAAAAATTCATAAAATTTTTTGAATAACTTGAAAAAATAGGGTCATTAACTATGAATTGCAAATAAAAAATCGATTTTGCTAACGAAACTAATTACGAAATGAGTCTTTGAAATTGAGTAAATGAGTTTTATTAAATTAATTATTTTTTTTCTATACTTGGAACGATGGAGTATTTATATGGATTTAAGCATGCATATAATATTTTACTTTTCCGTTGTTAAATTGAATTAAGTAATGTAATGAAGAAATATAACTGTATCTGGTGCTATATTTTATAATTTTGCAATTAAGATTTCGTTTCGTTTTAAAGCCGAATGAGATAGATTTTTGTAGAGTATACAAATTTTTATGCAATAATGTTCTACTTCAGTTTCATTTTACTCACTTGAAGTAATTTATTTTAAAAAATATTGTTACCTGAAATAAAAAATAACTTGAATAGAAGCTAAGTAATGCTTCTTCACAAATATGCTTGCGAGAAATATAGCTAGTCGTTCCATATGTTTTCGTACAGAAATTGTGTGATCTGCGATTCAAACGCTGTTCTTGGAGATCCTCTGCAATATTTTTCAGGTAATTGTTGTCTTTCACTCATGTTCTTCTAAGTCACTCAGAACATTAACACTTTGAACAGAAGTTTGCAGTAGATGTTTCTCTGCAACGCAGAAATAAGACCCGTCAGTAATTTTCATGAATATTGAACATTTAGAGATGAAAATGTTATTCATTTATTGAAAGAATATTAGATGTTCTAAGACCAATAGTATACCGTAGTAGATAGGGTCGTCCACCGCGGTGAGAAAAAATACTTGGGGTGATCTTATCCTTCGCCTTCCGTTATGGTTTGGTAGCGTGTTAGCTATGAAAGCATCTTGGAGATTCATTTTTACCAGTGAGAATTGAAAATGCTATATTAGAATCAATAATGTAGCTCCTGAATGCAAGCCTGTTCAATGGGAGTGATTAGAGAATCCTCAACGGGACTCTGGTCCTACTAATAAGACGACGATGACCCTATGGCCACTGAAAGAGATTGTACCGGTCATTCAACTCTTAATGCTATCATTCTTTTGTTTCTTATCCTTGGACTATCTGACATAAGTCAGATCAGCTCCATAAGGTTGTTAACCACCAAAGAATCTTTAATAATAAGGGGATCGGACTCTAAGTCCGCCTTAGAAAGTCCGATGCATCTCAGAATGTGTTTCAGTGAAGCTGGATGATTACATCATTTCTTACAAATGGGATGAGTTTTTCTGCTACTATTATAGGAAAGACATTTCTGGTGCCTTGTTAGTTTTGCGATAGTTGTCTCCGAGTCACGGACACATTTTATATAAGGAGGAAGTGAGCAGAGCTTTTTTTTCGATGATAAAGACTGGAGCCCCTTGGACAAAGTTCAAGGGCAGAAGTCTGTCTTTGCTCTTTTGCCTGCAAGCCTTGGCTGAGCGGCCTTCTCGCCTTGGGTGACCCTTCCAGGAGATTACTCTCCCGACATACTTCACCCTTCCGTCCAAATACACCCACTCGCTGGCAATAAGCCCACTTTGAGGAGAACTGCAGTATTTGAGAGGGATCAACGATTCTAATCCATTCGACTATAAATTGTGATTAGTGTAAGGCAAAAATGGGCCGAAAATGGCATCCCATTTGCAACAGTGTTCAAGGTTCTTTCAGGATAGAAGCGATGGAAATTCCCATGGAGGTATAGCGTATCTCGATGGTTTGCCAAAGAGACTTAAAATTTCCTTAAAGTCCAAAGGGATCATTCTGAATAAAAGGTGCAATACGTTGAATTTAAAACAAAAATAATACTGTAAACCGGGAGTGGTCACTCGAGACAGTCACCACAGGCTCACAAAGTCTTTTATTCTGGAAAAACTGTTTGTTACCACCGGTCTTGTCAGTATCCTCCTATATGACAGTCTTCCTGGGAATTAAATCGTATTTGTTGCATATTTCCCTTTTTTTTGGAGTGGTAAGCGGTTTTTTTTTTAAATCTTAAGGTATTTGGGGGGATTGAGTTCCCCGCGTGACCACTTTTGTTCCAAAATATCTTATATGAACAGGTTACTTTCTCCTCACTGAACAACTTAATGGTTTTGATTGCTATGTAAGAAGAAAATTTGCACTATTCTGTGCGACATTTATTAGATAAAGCTGAAATTGATCAATCAAGGGAAGAACCTGATAAAATAATGGATATTAATCATGACAGCGGAAATAAATTTGAGAAAAGCTATGCACATGAAGCATTTCAGTTGAAAGGAAAGTCTTAAAATGCTACCTAAAATCCTCCATCAAGAAAAGTATGAAGCCATATGGGAACCGCAAGACACACTTCGCCCTGTCAAAAAGTTGGTCGCAAGGAAAGGTTCACCAAGCTATTTGTGCCGATCATCAAAGGACAATAAAATTGCATTAACTGGATCAAAACAAGACAGTTTTGTCTGAAAATAACATTCCTGTAATGTTAGCGAAAAATGTCTGTGATTTGTTTTCTTTATTAAAGTCGCACACATTTTAAGTATTTTTGTTCGGTTTGATTGGGTTTGTTTCTCAAATTATCAAAGAAAAATTGAGAAATCCATAAAAGTAGGTTAGTATACTTTCTTAGTTAAATTATTTAGTGGAATTAGGATTTTTATCAAGTACAATAATTATAATTATAAATAAAGGATTGGGGTGACTCCGTCACCCCGCATGAGAACTGACGTTAGTAGAGAGTGTGTGATTTTTGCAGGGTTAAGAGATTTAGTTTTAAATTTGATTGTAAATTTAATCTCCTTTGCAATTGTATTTGAACTTAGGGCACGACTAGGTAGGTAAGGGTATTTTTTTGCTCTCAGATATATTTTTGAATATGTATTGGCATAAATTAATGCTTTAATTGTTGGTTTTTGTATGCTGTTGTTTTTTTATGAATAAAATTTTATGTAAGAAAGGTGTAAGATTATACATTTTCTTGAAAATGAGAATACAAATTTTTAAATAAGAATTCTAACAATTATAAAATTACTCTTTTTAGAATAGTTCTTTGATAATTCACTAGTCAAAACGAGCCACTATTTTCTTACAGTGAATGTGGGGAAAATATAAAAATAGTAGCATACGTTTGTTTTTAATCGATTGATATCAAAAACAAATGCATAGCAATACTATAAATAACTTTAAACGAAAATAAAGACTAATATTCAATGTGAAGCAATTGAGAACTCTTTAAGACATAGCGAAATTGTTCATACGTAACAGAAGCAAACATTTAAAAATGAATCTGAGCTTTTAGTTCCGAATTTTAAAATGAAGCAAAAATAAGAACAAACACTATTGTTCCGAAATAAGTTTTAAAAATTCCATTAATCGTATTCATTTTGCGTGACGTTCAATGATACATCTGGGAAGCTTTTTGATATTTGTATTCAGTGGAATTTCTCCAATGTAGACCTTTTTAAATCATTGGAATCCTTTCAAAAGCATTAAAAAAACCCTACGAGTGTAAAACCATTAAGTCAAAATACTAAAAAAATAAGAAAAATTATGTGTAGTGATGAATACAAAACAAAATATGGAAGAATAAAAATTTATGAGCAAAGTTTTGCGTGAATAGAAATGGCGTTTATAAGATAAAACAAAAAATAAAATATAAATGGTTTTTAAAAATTAAAAATTTTTGCGATAAAATTCTTTTAAAAATGAAATCAAATATTAATGAAATGTCAAAACAATGTATTTAGTACGTTTAAAAGACAGAATTTATTTTTCTTCGTCCGATAGCACGTGGTAACCCAATACGATTATATTTTCTCTCAGTGAGGTTACTATATTGGCGACTTCCTCAAATAATCTTTAGAGATACATAATACAAAAGTTTTGAAAACAAAAATCGTTTGATCTAAAAGTATGCCAAGAAGAAAGCCAAATTAAGAAGAAACGGTTCTTGAGATAAATATGGCAGCCTCCCAACCGCTGTAAAGCTCGTAATAACTTGATTATATACACTCATGTCCATAAATTAAGGATAATGAAGTTCAGGCAAAGAAAGAGACAGAAGCAAAACAAATTTGACTTATTTGTAAAGTCTATTTATTAAACAAAAGGTAAAGAGCAAAAAAGATGCTATATGTTTGACGTAATTAATAAAAATTGCGATTTTTACTCCTTGGAGCAATTTCAAAAAAGAACCTATTTACAAAAAACAGTATAACATGGTTAGTATGATGGTTAATACGGAGTATGTCTCCCAGACGATTCAATACCGGCCTTACAACGCCTACGCATGCTGAGTATCAAATTATCAATCTGATCTTGGGGAATATTACACCACTCATCAAGCAATGCCCTCCGAAGTTCCGGTAGACAAGTGGGAGGGGGTTGACGGCTGCAATTCGTCGGCCAAGCATATCCCACACATGCTCTATTGGATTCAAGTCCGGTGAATATGCTGGCCAATTCATACGGGTGATATCCTCCGATTGAAGGCATTCGTCTACAATGTTTGCACGGTGAGGACGGGCGTTGTCATCCATAAACAGAAATTCAGCACCCATGGCGCCCCGAAACAAACGTACATGTTGTTCTAGAATGACATCCCGATAGATGTAGCCTGCCATCGTTACACTCTGAACATGCAGGTCAGTTCTGGAACCAAGAATAATTCCTCCCCAAACGAGCCATCCGGCACCACCGTAAAGGTGTCGTGTAAAGGTGTTCTCTTGGTGGTAACGGGTACCTGGCGCTCTCCATATGAAAGTCCGGCGAGAATCAGACTGCAAACTAAACCTGGACTCGTCGGAAAACATCACACAAACCAACCACTGTTGCGGTGTCCACAATGCATGCTCTCTACTCCAGGTTAATCGCAGGCGACAGTGAGTTGCGGTAAGGGGAACACATCTGACAGGCCTGTGAGCATATGGACCAATGTGCCCTAAGCGTCTGTACACGGTCTGCCTTGAAACTGTCGTACCGGTAGCTGAAGAGAGCTGACGAGATAGGTCTGATGCTGTGCTCCGTCTGTTTCTTTTGGCAATAACTGCCAAATACCGGTCCTCATTCGGCGTTGTAACTCAGCTGCGACCTGTGCTGTAACATCTACTCACATTACCATCAACTTGGAATCGTTGCCAAAGCATGGCGATGACACTCTGGGCGATTCCAAGTTCCTCGGATACTTCCAGCTTGGTACGTCCACATTCCAGTCGTCCAATAATTCTACCACGTAAAAAATCATCCAAATGCTTCCTTTGTGCCATAACTATGCGGTTTTTGCACTGAAAGGCTTTTAAAGAGCTTGTGAACAATTTGACTTTTTGCCACCGTTCCTTATATACACTCGCGTCATTGTGACGTGCTATCCGCGCCATCTGGTGGTTTCCTGTAATTTTCATATTCTTCTACAAGATGTGTTTCATAATTCTACAGGTGAAATTTTTATTTTAGAGTTCAATTTCTGTGTGATTCTGAATTATCCTTAATTTATGGACATGAGTGTAATTCAGTTCTTTCTTTAATTTCTGTTTATATGTAGATTACTAGCCATTACCCACGCACTTCACTGGATATTTCAGGTACTTCATGATGTTATATGAATATATATATAATTATTGATATCTTAGCATTATGAATTTGATTGTGTATTGAATTGTACTGATTGTATTTATCCATCCTATTGATTTAAAAAGAACTTCTAAATAATAATCTCTAAAATTAAAGTAAATTTATTTTTATGCTCTCGTAACCCTCTCCCAAGTGGATTTTGGGGTCAAGGTAACGGACTCGTGGCTGGTGTGTCATGAGTTCGAGCCCAGTACCACTGAAGGGAGCGATGCACGTTAAATCTGTCGAGAGCTCAAACTTCCTCCCGTTGGTGTGGTGTGGTAGTTAGGAGAGGGGGTGCCAGCCTAGGTCTTGTCGTTGTCACTTGACTATGGTTTAAAATTATGAGGTCCATCGCCAACAGCCCTGTGTAGCTGAACAGTGTCACGAATGTATTCATTCACTCACTCACCCAAGTTCTTTTAGTGTATCCCTGCTCAATAAATTAACACGCTTGCCAAATTTCATGTTTTGTATTTCAAAAACTGATCTTTTTATTATCAATTAGCCCTAGTAACCACCTTTTAGAGTCAATTTCCGTAAGATCAGTTCTTAGCGAATTTCAATTCTATAAAAGAAACAAGCATACCGAATTTCATAACTGTTGGTGTAGTTCGAAAACTGGTTTTTATCAATATTCTGCAAAAGATCCCGGCTCTCCCATAGGAATGAATTTCCGTAAAATCCGTTCTTAGCGGATCTATATCCAACAAAAGGCATTTCAAAAATTAGAATATATAATTTATTGGTACTTAAAATATATTTTTAGGATTAAACAATTTTGCCATTGTTTTACCAAAGTCCCAAGTGTTCCCCCTTAGTTAAAAATTTAAATTATAGATAAATAGCAAAAGACTTTATTTATTGTTATATCTTAAATGCTTTCGTAGTTAATTAATTTCTATTTCTTTATACTTACAAAATAAAAGAATCGCGATTTTCGACTGGTCACCTGAAGTGCATGAATTTTGAAAGTCCTAAAAGAAGCTACCCAATTTGCACCAAATGTGAGATCAGTTTCTCCCCAGCACATTCTGCAATGTGTGGGTTTTTCATGTGAGGAGGCTGTTGCTTCCCCCTGCTGTTTTTAGACTTTGTGAAGATAAATGGACTCATGGATCTGCTCTAGTTTCACTAGACCAGATGGGGATTAGTCCCACCACCAGAATTGCTAATTATTAAATTAAGGAGTTTTGCAAAATCATTTATATATAAAAAATATTAATATGGTAGTTTTTAGTTTTACATTGAGGTTTTGGATTTTTTGTTATTTTATCTAGAAATTTCTTTCTTTTCTCCTTTTTGTTAAATCGACTGTACTTAAGCATTTGTTTTATTTTTAAAACTGATTTAAAGTTAATGCAACCTGTTCATTAGGGATTGTTATCACTCGGAACCTAAAAGTGGAGATAGGGAGAAAAAATTAAAACTAATTTCAAAATGTAATATTATCAGAAAGGGCTTAAATTTTCGAAAAAATGTAAGAAAATGCTTAATTTTGGTGAGATGATTTTAACCTCAAAAAATAAAATTAATTTTCTACAATATAAATAATCGAAAAAAAACGATGGTTATTGATAAATGAGTGCAGTAATACCTCAAATTACAATACCCCGATTCACGCGAACCCGGAATTGCACGATTTTCTAATCTCGTCGATTCGTCTTTTGTTTGAGTGCTATACAACTTGATTACTTGCTCCCCTCTTCCTGTGTAGGTAACGTACATGTTCTAACGCATTAAGTAGAATCAACGCCAGACATAATAATTTTTTTGCGTTATTTATTTCTTATCTACGGAATGTATCTCACGATCTCACAATCCAGGAGTTTTGACAATTGATGAGCTCATAGAAATGCATGAGTAAGAGAAATACATTGAAGAACTTGGATCTTTAGACCAAGATCAATCAGATCGAATGACAGTCTCCACTTTGACAGAAAGCCTCAGTTTAATTGAAAAAGGGTTACAAATTTTAGAAAATATAGACTCCAACGAAGTGTATTTATTTTCCATAAAAAAAAAAGGAATAAATAAATTTTTAGCATGCTACGACGAAATTTTGCGGGAGAAGAAAAAAAAATCTTTGAGCTGGCAGACTACTTTTTTAGATTTCTTGAAACCTTCTACATCAACTAAGTTCAGTTTGCGATTTTGTATTTATGTTATCTAAGATATTTCATTAAACATTTATTGAATTCCACTAGGCAACAAAAACAACTTTTTGTCTGTTTCCTAGTTTTAAATAGCTTATTCTTACTAATTTTGGGTTAAAAAAAACGAATATGTAATTGAAATTTATTTATTAGCTCTTGGTTTTAAGATATACCACAGCCCATCCATCAATTTTTTGGTAAATTGGAAGAACAAAACGTTACTAATACATACAGTACAATAAGTCATGTTTCAAGAAACCGTGTTCATATCAGAAATCAGTATTATTTTTTAGCGTATTTCCTGTAAACATTTCCTTTTGAATTGCCTCTTGTATATCGAAGCCCGAGTATCCCTTATAACTGTCCAGCAGTAGTTTGCGAGCATTGATTCATCCCGACGACCCTCATATATGTTCCATTGCTGTGATATCTTGATGAAACCTTTCACCGTGTTCACATCACTTTCAGTTCCACAGTTTTTTGGGGAAAATTAAGATGGGAATGTAAAAAATTGATCTTTAGAGACATATTGCTTTTTGTGTCCTGAAAATTTTATAGGAGTTCTTTCGCCAACTGTTGATAGTTCTCATCCTTTTTGCTGTCAAAAAATCTTTATACCACCCCTATTTTTGAGACCTAAATATAGTTTAATTAATTTACCTTGAGTTGTAAGAAGAAAAACAGTGAATATTACTTGGATTGTGCACTATTGCCTGTTCATTGTTCTACTGATGCTCTAGGTTAGACTCAAAACACATCTGAAGAAAGGTGGCGCGGTTACACGCCTTTCGTTGAAATAAAAATTGATCCTGAGGCAAGAACTTCAATCTACCCACTCAAATGAAGATCAAAAAGATTTTACCCAGAAAGTAAAGATGAGTAAAAATACAGCTATTTATGAATAGCGAAACAAGAGCTAATTGGAAGTTTTTATGATGATTTTCGTATTTAGCAGACCAAATTACTTCATAATAAACTATTTTTGAGCTCGAAACAAATTTGATGTTGCCTAGTCTTATTGTTTTTCGTCTCCATCCCCAACTAAAAATAATTTATATATATTGTATGCGAAATTATTCCTCGACTTACGCGTATTAGCCTTGCGAGGGCATTACACAGCCCCACCTGTCGGTAAGTTCGGGGTATTACTGCACTGAAACATTGACTAGCAAAGTGCATTACAACATTTCAGACCCTAAGTCTCTCTCTCTTTCCACATCGTCAAATCAGTTGGATCTAACCTTTTTCCTTCTGCTTTACCCATGCACTGTAATTTAGGCAGTAAGTTTTTTTTAAAAAAATAAATAATAAAAAGGAGAAGCCATTTAATGCACCTGCTGTTTCTTTCTTGTAACTATTCAGTATATGTCCTCTCATTGCGATAAACGTTAAGAAATACTAAAATACCCGTTTTTCTATAATAAAAAGTACTTTGACTTTTTACCTTAAAAAAAAACTCAAAAACCTAAACTTTCTTCCCTTTGTAGCAGTACTTAACATAAAAATAAATTTTTAATTTTATTTTTTCCTTTATCTGTATACCAGAGAACATCTATTCCAAACAATTAAGTTGTAAAATCCTGAAAAAAATATTTTTTCGACCCCCTTCCCCTCTACTGTCCATGTTATGTTTTTCCTATGCCCAAAACTTTTTCTTAGCATGAAGATGATAAACAGAGATATTAAATAAAAAAAAACCATCTGTTTCAATTTGCAATACATAAAAATAAGGTTTATTTATCTATTTCTTAAGAAGTTGAACACCTAAAAATAAAATTATTTATTTTCAACACATTGCATGAAATGGCTCAATTTAAAAGGAGATAGTAATGTGAAATTATTTCCCTTCAAATTCATCGAGGGCCAAATATGCAAATGCTTAAATATATTTTGAGGTGAAAGTATTTAAATTTGAAATTCTTGAACCATTCCACTTGGAAAGGGTTATCCAAGAAAACTATATAGTTATTTTTTGTAAAAAAAAGAATTTATTCTCTCTCTTTACAACCATTTTTTGGTTTTAATATTAGATATACAAAAACAATATAAAATCAAGTAAAACGAGTAAACTGCTTTTACAATTATTTGGTTTTAATAAACGCTTGGAGTTTCAATATTTCATTTCTCTCAGTTTCACATATCCATACTCTTAATGTCGTCCATAAAGAGGAGAATTCCTACAAATGTCATAGTTTTTTTTTTTTCCGTAATTTTTCGGGTGTTTTTAAAATTAGTTTGTGAAAGAATTAATGCATATTTTTAAAATTTTAGATTCATTCTACTTTTTAACTGTGCACTTTTATTATCAACTCTCTTAGAATAAAATAAACCTTTAAAATTTTTTTGAATATATTGCAATTTTAAGCATTTTGACCAATTCTTTCTGAAACAAGAAAAATATTTCCTGTTTTTAGAGAAAATTTCGCCTCTAATAATTACACTTTAAAAACAATGCCTGTTATGCAACATTCAAAATTAACTTCTCAGATAATCTGCAGCTCAGAAAAAAAGAAGGCTGACCCAGAAACATCTGCGCCTTCAAACCACAGTTAATAAAACCATAAACATCACTTTCAATCTTCTGCAACGATTAATAATCCTCTTCAGTGTTAATGTTGTTTTCCGGAGTGGGAAAAATTCAAAACCATCACCTGGACCTACCATTTAATGTCCAATCAGGAGTCAGAATCCCGGGAGAAACGGAGCTGTACCCAACAGCGCCATCTAGGGTACTCTTCTCACACCAAATAAACATGGCGTTGCAGCCGGACTGTCAAGTCCAGACTTGTCGTTTCCTTTAAGGTTTTTTCTCCTTTAATCTCTCTCATAAAACCGACCTAATATTGACCTTGAACCTTAAGAGACCAAAAGGTAAGTTCTGGTATTGCTTGACAATGATGTTGTGTTTTTGTTTATGGAAAGTAGAAAATCCGGATGATGCCGGGTACGGCGACAATCAATTTTATCTGAGCGGGGGTGAGGGGGATTTTCTACCGGAGATCCTGGAGAAATTCCCTTCCCTCTCTCTCGTTGCAGCTGGGTACGATGTTGAATGTTACTTGTTCTTGCAGCTTAGAAAAGGGGATTTTGAGGCTTAGAGAATAAATAAAAGATCTTTATGAGCGGTGTTAATCAGATTAAATGTGTCAATGAAATATTATCATAACTGTTTTTGATAATACCTTTGAATCAAATCAGATTTATTTCATGGTTCCGAAATTTTTTATCGAATAATATTGGTATTTTTATTTTTTTAGAAAATAAACAGATTATAAAGTTAATGCATTCGATTCAAATTCGATGCATAAATATTTTCATTTCAATAATCTTTTTTTAAAAAAATGTAAAATATTTGTATTATATACACTTTTTCAATTATATCCTTGATGTGTCTTATCGCAAACATAATTATTGTACTAATTCAATGCTTGAAAAAAATATGCTTTTTGACTACGGATTGGATAACTGTTGTTTATTTTTCATAAACTTCTAGAGAAATAGAAATAATAAAAATATTAAATCGATTATTGATTAAAATTATGTATTAAAAATATCGATTAACAAAGTATTAGCAATAACTTTAGTTTATCGCATATTAATAAGTGGATATGCTTTATATATATATATATATATAAATTTAAAGAAAACAAATTCATAATAGATTTTGTTGCCGTACAATCAATAGCATTTAAAGAATAATTTGCATGTAATAGATATACTGAAAATTATAAGTACGATCTAACACATTTTACATTTGCCTACATATGTATAACATACGAAATATAACGCATGAGTGGTTTCAGTATCATATATCATCAATTTTGTTAGTTAAAAAGTGGTTTTGTCTTGAGAAAACTTGGATATCATGTTACCCCTCCCCTCCCAAGTTCTCCTTGCTTGTCATAATTTCACTCTGTAATTTGCCTTAATTTGATATCACTTTGATGAAGAGGAATGTTATATACATACATATATATTAAAATAAATATTCTTAATTAAAATAAGTAAAATTGTTTCTTTAAAGAAATAGTGTCAGATTTTTGGACAAAATTACTACCAAAATTCCTCTAATGTTTAACTGCGCTTCTTTTTCATATAGAGCTTAAAAGAAGTTTTTTTTTATCTTTAAAAACTTTTCAAAAATATGTTGGTGATTAAATCTATCTGTGTCAAATAAGATTTTTATAATATTGCCCATTTATCAAATTTTACGTTGGAAACCATGGAGGAAAAAGAATTCTAATGAAATTTTAATTAGAGTTTATAAATCAACTTTATTGCTTTAGTAAATGTTTTTTTTAAAAAAATAAAACTATATTGAATGAAAAAATACAAATTGATATAAATTATATTTATAGCAAAGATAATTAAAGGGAAATTAATGATAGCTTTCTCTATCAATGATAGCATATAAAGGAAGAAAGCGTCTGAGATTGTAACAAAATTTTGATGTTCGATTATTTCTCAGCAACTTTGATCTTTAAGGTCCTCTAGTCTAAAATTAAAATATCTCCCAGATTTCAAAATCTCATGAATTTTTAGACATTGTTGCCGTAAAATCTGTAGAATGTGCCTTATACCGAAAGTGTGAACAATTTCTTATTTAAGAAAGTCTTCAGGTCATTACTTAAAACAATTTTTTCGAGTCTTTTTAAAATTCAAATATTGCTTGATTTTGTTAAACGAGAAACAAAAACAAGAAATCATATTATGCAATGAAAATCAATGTATTTGAACAAAAGTAGTAAGTCAGAAAATGAAAAAAAAAAGTTTTGAAATCCGTGGAATACGAAAAGGGCATATATTGAAAAGGGAAAGAAGAGTGAAAATGAGAGTAAAATATGATGGAGATTTTTTTTTAAAATCATTCATTAGCAAATATTTGCTTCTGAAGCAAAGATTATTAAAATGATGTACTTTATTTAGACTTTATTAAGCATTTATTTCTTCTTTTAGCTTTAATGCCTTAGAAAAAGACTGGTATATTTAATTTTATATATACAGATGGACCCCGATTCAACGAGCCCTTATTTGACGAATTTTTCTCTTTCCCCGATAAAAAGAAAGGCAAAAACTCCTATTTAACGGATAATAAACCCCCAAAAATTATTTCAACGGCTGAAAAATGTCTTTTTATTAGTTTGTAATAGAACATATTGGATTTCTTTCCAAATTGGTCCTTTTTGTTCAGGAACAGAGAAAGGATTTTTCTTGTAAGTAATAACTTTAGATGGGAAAGGGTGCACACATATAATTAAGGAGTGCAACCTGTCGTGTGAGTTTTGAATAGGACAGGAAACTCTTTTCTTATTCCATCCCACTCCACCTCAAGAGATATTTTAAGATTTTAACGATTGTTACATTTGATGACGGACTGCCTATCTGTCCAACTGAAGTTCAGGAAATTGTTGATATGTCGGTGCGATTCTGATTCAAAAATTGGCATTAAAACTCTTATTAAAACTGTTACATTTTCTACGTGACTTGTTTGGAAACTGTGAAAACATACCTCATGCAACAGGGTGTAAATGGCGTAGTACTTTCTTCTCAGCGTAAAGTCGACAAAAGAACTGTTTCGTGTGAGGAATCAAAAAGATTGTAAAACTTCTATTGCTCAATTTTTCAAAATTTTTCAATTAACTGGTGCATAGTATTTTTAGATGTTGAATAAAAAGCGTGCAATTTCTAACTATGGATATTTTTTGTGTAGTTGCTTATTATATAAATTTCCAAAAGGTAAGTACAAATTTTTTTTTTTAAACCCAATATAACGAATAACGTTGAATAAACAAACAAAATGTTCGGTTCCGATAAATTTGTTAAATAAGGGTCCGACTGTTTGTTTAAAAAGGTTCGTGAGTTATTATTACATCAGTACTTTGAAAAAAACCCCAATAATTTTAGACAAATAATAAATGAAGTTTACCCAATCCCCAATGTTTTCGTGCGAAGTAATAATCGAATATTCTTATTTGTCATTGGATGCAAAATGTATGTATTGATATTATTTTTCCCATGGAAACTGTGAATATGATTGACAAATTTTAAAAACACAGTTTTTTTTTAAATCTTGTTTCAATACGTTCTTTAGATATTTCATTGTGTATAAAGCTTTAAGAAATGGGATAAATATTATATTGAGAATGGGGCGTTGTCCTCGTCACTTGACCACTAGGTTCGTCACCAATATCCCTTTGAATGCGACGTTAATAATAACACCCGTGAATTGGAGAATGTTTTAAAATATTTATGTGGTGAGAATTGACCGTTAAGGAAGTGAAATTGACTCAAAGCCTTTTGGTTTTGACTCAAAATTACAAAATCCTTGAATCCTAACTCTGGAATGGTATTAATTCGAAAGATAACGCATAAATCCTGCGAATCACCCTAAAATCTCCATTTTTTATGTTTTATACAAAAGAGCAGTAAATAAATGGCGAGTTTCAAAATTTTGAAATTTCGATCAATATTTACCATCCTATGTGTACTATCTTACCGTACTATTTTATAATATTTAACCGATACAAAAATCCTAAAACTACAGCCAATACGTCTCGTCATTGAGTAATTCACTCCATTGTCTGCCAATAAAAATGGAAATAGTTATGCATAAAGTGTAATCAAATTAGGTACACATAACTAAGCCACCTCATAAATCGTGACTACGCAAAAGTTTATGTAATAATATTCAAATAAAAGTTATGAATAAATACATACATCACATTTAATTACAAAATCTCTGTATATACAGGAAAAAATCGACTCGCTCACTCATCACGATATTTCCCAAAACTATGAGACGTACAGACTTGAAATTTGATAAGTATGTTCCTTTTATTAAGCAGAGATCCGCGAAGAACGGGTTTTCCGGAAATCAACTCCTAAAAGGATAACAAGGGGTTAAGGGGGCATTTATCGATGAAACTTTCGAATTTTGAACTACTAGACATACAGAATGGAGATTTGCCAAGCCCTTTGACGAGCAGAGATCTGTGAAGAATCGGTTTTGTGGAAATCGACACCCAAGGAGGTTTTAAAGGCGTTTTGGGATGTTAAAAAAATTGCGTTTTGATCTATTATGATCTAAAGACTTGAAATTTTTCAAGCATGTTTCCTTTTTAAGAGATCTAATAAGAACGGGGTTTTGTGGAGGTATAGGGAAGAAAAAGATATTTGTATTTTCTTTTGACGAATTAAAGTTGTTTTTGAATCAAAAGGCGAAGTCTATATCAATGTTTTTCAATCAATTTTCAATACAAGGCTAATGCTAGTACTTGGATATGAATAATTTAAAAACAGCATTTATATATAATGATAAAACGTGATGAAATACCCAGCAAAAGATGGCGGGTAACGACTAGTTTAAATATATTTGCTGTTGAAAATGTATTAGTTGCGATTAATAAAAATTTTGAGCCCTTAATATATATTTTTGCATGCAGTGGGTTAAGAACAACTTGCTTTATTCGTTTCTCTTGTTATATACTCCCCTCCCCCCTCCCGAGAAATAAGGGACAATTGAACACGCCTACCTAATCTACCCACATTCATCATACCTTTTGTTTCTCTTCAAGGAAATGGCATTTTAAAGCCCATCAGAAATGGAAGTATCATGAGCATAGAAATAAACATTCGTTTCTGAAGATCGATTGCAAACCCGTAATAAATCATGTTCTTCAAAATAATGTATATGCGTGCGTATCATACATCAGAAGCCCTGGAAGTATCATTCATTATGGGCGATGACACAAAGTATACAGTTTCATAGCGGAAAAACAACAAAAAAAGAATGGTCATATCGATTTTTGCAAATGATATTGTGAAACAGATACAATGTAATGCTTATGAAAAATAAGAATATGTTCGATCATAAATATTTCAAACGATTTCTTGTTTCGTTGAATTGTCCATGGCAACAATAATATTCCTTACAAGCATTCATGTTTTTAAACCTATTTTCTAATGTTTTATTGAAATAAAGTTTATGTACAGTTATTAACCAAAATTGGTAAATTAGAATATTTTTAGGGGGGGAGAAGTATTTGATTTAAACTGTGTGCACTCATCAAGATGCGAAAAAGTGAATGTTATTTAGTATTATGATTTAAGTATGTATTATGAATTGATACTGATAAAACTATTTTTTCAAAGTTTTAATTATATTATTAGTATGTATATTTTTCAACGATACTTTTCAACTTTTCGAAAAAATTATGAACAGCAAAATGGGACAAATGATTACCATCAACATAATTTACCATTTATTAAATTAATGAAATCCATGCATCTCGGAAATTATGATGTAAAATGTTTAAAGCTTAATAAAAAAAAACTCAATAGATGTTCATTCTTTTATATAAAATTAATACGAACTTTGTAATGCCGGACGGTTCCTGCTTCCTTCTGAAAACCCTTGTCTACCCGCAGACCCGGCTAGATGAGTGGGAGAAACTGAATAATCAACAGACATGATTTCACACTAACTATTTTATTGTTACCAAAATATCAATCAGACATACTAATAATCTAATTAAGATAGTTGATCTCTCTCTCAAATAGTAGAGCGCAGAGGGGAGATCAATAACACGGGGATAATACTACGGACCCTCAACTGATTCTACGATAGCTTAAACACGCTCAATATAAACTGTGTCGCACACTAATAAGCTAACTTCTAATTAAACAAAGCTCACGATACCTGTACTTCTATGAAGCGGATCCTACACTTGAATCTTGCAGGAGATCTTTATCTGGATTTAATCACTGTCGTTGGATCCACTCTCCGTAATCCTTTTCATGGACAAACTCCAAAATCTCTTAATAATTCCGCGATCCTTCAATCTTCTACTAACAAACTAACTCGCCAACTCACTTGCTACCTCCAACTTGCCAACTCCTCAAACTCGCGAAAACAGAATTTATATAATATACTTCATTTGCATAATCACGCTTTCTTACTCGGCGAAAGTTGGTTGAAATAAACATTTTTCTAAAAGTGTCATGAAGGGATTAGTAGAACCGCGTATAGATCCGTCACAACTTCTCAACTTTTGCCGATTTTTTTTATGATTGGCCGTGGTAGCCGAATGATTATGGTTGCTAACTTACGACCGGTGTTTTTTCCTGATCCAATCCTGGTGTCACTACACCCATAATGCAGAAAGGTTGATGCACGATAAGTATGTCGGGCTCAGTCCTCACGTTGGTTTAGTATGGAAATTAGGAGAGCAAGACGTTGGTCCAAATTTAGTTCTCATTATTTGACCGTAGATCAAAACTACGAAGTTCGTCTCCAGTAGTCCTTGAGTAACTTCTTAGTGTGAGGTTAATAATCAATTGTATTCTTTATTAACCTTTTACACTGGAATTAAGTTGAAAAAAATTACGGCTTAGCTACTGAAGATTTCAATGACCTCAAGAGTCTGGTTGCGAAAGAAAACGTTTATGAACTAATAGACAATACGTTTTGAGGCTTGCTTTTGCTGAAGATTAAACTTCATTCCTTCTTCATTGGTTCGACAGCCCAGGCTGGGCCTTGGCCTTCTCAAGAAGCCTTTTCCAGGCCAGCCGTTTTCGTGCTAGTGTTCTCCAATTCTTAGTTCTCAAAACTAGATCTTTTTCTAGGCCATCAATCCATTTAAGATTTGGTCTGCCCTTTCTTCGTGTACTAATTTTTTGAGGATTGAAGACTTTTTTTAGTGGCACGGTCTTCGTCCATTCTGACAAACGTACCTGTCCATTTAATTCGTTGTATTTTGATGAAGGTGACAATGTCAGTTTCATTAAATGATTGATAGAGCTTAAAATTTGATCTCCTTCGCCACGTTCCATTTTCCTGAATTCCTCCAAAAATAAATCTTAAAATCGTCCTTTTGTAGATACTTATCATGTTCTCATCTGTTCGAGACATGGACCAAGTTTCACATGTATAAGTTAATACTGATCTTAAAAGACTTTTATACAATATAATCTTTTTTTTTAAAAATTTGATTAAATTCGATTTCATATACTTTCGTAATCTATTAAGACATCTATTAGCCATAGTAATTCTCTTTTGGATTTCAGTAGTACAATCGTTTCTGTTGCTTTCCGAACCTAAATAAGTGAAACTGTCAACAACTTCAAAATTGTATTCTTCAATTTTTAAATTGGAAATTGTTAAAACATGATTTAGTGCAAGGCATGTACTTGGTCTTATTCTCATTGATTTTCAGTTCCATCCTGAGGGCTTCTTTTTCTAAAGACAAGAAGAAGATTAAACTAATAATTACTTATTTATCCCAATGGCCATTGACAAACAAGTCAAGATATAAGTTTGACTCCTTCTGTCATCAAAATCCATCATGCAGCAAAAAGGTGGCTTCCGCAAAGTAAAAGAAAGTGAATCTTGAGGTCCTAACGTTGGGCAATTTTTACAATCATGTGAGAAATCATTTAAAATTCTTTAGTCCATCTCTTGACAATAGTTTCAGATTAAAAGATTAATTTCCCATAGTTTTTAAGAGTCAGTAATGTAAATTTAGAAAAATCAGTGAAGAACGTGGCTGCATTGTAAAATGTCCATTCCGAATAAGACCGTAGTAATCTGGTTGGTAGATTGACATAAAATCAATTAATTTTAGGCTAGAGGCTCAACATTTTTTTGTTTTTACTTATCCCACCTGATCGATAGTAACATCAAATCAGGGTCTACGAAATTATCGATACATAAAGGGGAAAGGGGTGCTGGATTGCGTCTGTCGTTTAGCCGTGGCTTTTTGATAACAAGGTGAAAAAAGAATTTTGCCTCGTTCCATCCCAATTTTCAGAAAGAACACTCTAGGGGAGGGGGGGGGGGGGGTTCCGGGCCTTTCTTCCCTCTTCCGCTACCACCAACCTCACTTTTTAGCTCACCGAATATTTAGAGTGCCCCAATCCGCACTTGCACTTTACATGTACAAACATCCATATGCGTGAAATATAGTGAAATTCTGAAAATATATACGTGGAATCTTTGATCAAAATAAAATAGGAATGTTGACAAACTTCACTAAATACTCGTATATTAAAATGAGCTACAAATCATGCTGAAAGTACCGACACGATTCACAAAATAGAGATAAGGCATTGGTAATATTCACAGAATAGGTAATATAAGCAATAAAGAAATATATATATATATATATATATATATATATCAGTATAACTTTTTTATCAATACTTTGAATCTTTTTTGAAAATTTTGTGTGTTTTACAAAACAACTGCCAAATATAGCAAAATGCTCGTTTTTTGTTCAAAAATCATTCTCTCTCCTTTATTTATTTATTTTATTTTTTTGTTACTTGGTATTTTTGTAAATCTATTTTGAGAGTAACATAAATTATTCAAAGAATCGAAACAGAAGAAATATTCTAAAGCACGGATAATACAGGGTGTATCCAAAATATTTGGATTTCAAATACAAAAGTGAGCGTACGATATTTAAATTCATGGACATAAGCCAGAGAATATGGATAATTCTTTTCTTTTGCAAAAATAATTTTTGTACAAAGGCGTCAGAAATTTAACGAAAAAGATACGCTTCTCAAAATCTTACTCTCAGATTGGTGCTTTGAATCGTTTCCATTGCCGGATATTACACTGCTAGAGATTTTTCTTCGAGGATTTGCAGGAAATGAAATATATTCCAGAAAAGTGAGAAAAGGTGAAGAACTCTTAAAGTCGTACAACTGCTGCAATTTCCTATTTTACAGAATCAAAGTTAAGATAGGTTGTGTAAGTCTGAATATCTCTGACAAAAATAGATGCATTGAAATCCTTTAACTATTACTAGAAAAATTTTAAACATCAGATAGCAATCTGATAATCAAAGCTTGAACCTGATGCTTTACTTAAATGCTCTTGGTAGAATTTTGTAAAATATATGAAGGGAATAAGGAAAATATAAAAAAAATTGTTATAAATGTTAGCATATAATATAAGTGTGTTCCATATTTACAATAACAATAAGTAATATCATAATGGAAAGGAAATATGTAGAATGTTATTTAGCAAGAATGCGAATCATTGAACAAAATTCATGATATACACGTTTAGCATCTTAAAGTATAATTAGAAGTCCACAACTTAAAAATTCATGCACTATTCGAATTTTTTAAACATAATATGGTTACGAATAAATATCATGGGTAGTTTAAAAACATGTTTTATATATAGTATCTTAAATAAATTCTGCACACAAAAAGTTTACGAAAAATGTTTTTAATCGAAAAAGAATTTTTTTTCCCTTCAAGTATTTACTATTAATAACAAGACTTTTCGAATCTGATGATTTTTTCTGTATTTCAGTTCTTTGTTATTATACTTATTATGTTTTTAATATTAACATTTGAATTGCACTGATTTTTTCCCCCGGAAAAGATTTTTTAATTGAAAAATTTCTTCGAATTTTTTGCATGAAAACCTCAAAGCTTAAGAAACGTCTTTTTACTGTATAATAAAAAAATCATACAAAGAGTTTTATTATCTCGAAAATTTATGAAAAAAATTTACTTAAAAAATCTAGTGTATTTTTAGGTTCTTGTAAACTTTACGTAATAAAAAACATTTAATATATACCTGGAAAAAAATTTATTTTATAAAATTAAGTTTAATATTTTTTCAAAGACATTTTATGCGCAAAACAAACACATAAAAATCTTTGAAACTGAATTTCATGTTGAAGTTTTAACATTTTCAATTCTTGCATTCCTTTACATATTTTATCTAATGATAAAATAAAAAAATATTATGGTTAATAAATAATAGTGAACGGAGTCTTGTCACACATATTCACTTAAGCAATAGAAATTAGTTTTAAATTGAAATAAAATACAAATACTTCATTTTCATTGTTCGCATAAATTCTGATTGAAATGCGATTGAGGAAATTTTTAATAAGAAAATCTTGTTTAGTTATGCAATTTGTAGTGATTTATGTAAATATAGTATTTTCAGAGTCGGGTAAAATATATTGGCTAAATGCAACCATATAAATTATTGGAAAAACTTTAAGAGAATCAAAATCCAAAAAAACAAATGTAAGGAGAAATATTTCACACACGTTACATCACAATAATTTTATAGTAAACCACACGTGTGTATGACAGTCGAACAAGCGTAAGTTTGAATTTAAGGAAAAAGAAATTAAAAATAAAGGATAAAACATTTCCAAAATGTGAAACCTTAAAAACAAGCTGAATTGTTTAAGAAATAACCCAATGTCTCGAAACAAAATTGACTCAATAAATGCCTAAAACAAACCTTGAAATATTGCGACATCTTGGCAATTAGTTTGGGTCCGTTCTAAAGGAAGAAAATAAGTTTTGAGTTATTCATTAGACAAGATAAGGACATCTCTGTGACTGTATTTATTCCTAATATTTCAAAACTTGGCGTCATTGTGAAAGGGTCAATTATAAGGCTTCACTCATATACGTAAGATGGATTTGGATATATCATGTTTTGGCTCTGTTATGGCTTCTTAATTATGGGCAACGAACTGAGGTTTCAAGCCAAATTTACCTTCTATTCAACTTGATTGGCGCTTTTAAAACTAATTTAAATACGTTTACTGATGCAGAATCCAAATTTCCTACACTTCGTTGATTTTGAATTAGAATATTTGCAATTGTGCTAATTGCGATTCTTGATCCATTTTATAGTTTAAGTATCCAATATTTAAAAAGTTAATATCGTCAAAATTTTTGTGTTAACCGCTTCGCTTACAATTTTTTTTGAAAAAAATTGCAAAAAATCAATATATTTCTTTTATTATTAAATACAAAAAAATGAAACAAAACAGAATATGTAGGTATTTTTGAATTTTTAATTTTTTACAGGTGTAAAAGCATTTAGTTTAAAAATTAGTTTACTATCCCGAGTTATCTTGAGCACATGGAAAGAAGATAAATATTAGTCTTTGTAGGATAGTTTTTGAAACCAGGGACAACACAAAGTGATACCTGACATTCTATACACTGGTATCTGGTCTCTTTTCTTACTGGCTTTCCTCTGGAATCTCTCTTACGGAGCACACTGTCTCAGTAAGGCTACATACAGAATAATCACTTCCACTATTTTCTATATCCACCTCTTCATAATCACCATCTGAAAAATCATCGCTTTCGCTTCCTGCATCATCACCGTTATTTTCTTTTCTTTCAATGCAACTATTTTTCTTTATTCATTAATAATCCAAAAGCTGACGTATACTATACAATAATGAAAACACGTGCCAGTTCCGCCAAAAGAGCCGCAAAACCCTCAAAACTTCTTATCAAAATGGAA
This sequence comes from Trichonephila clavata, assembly GCA_019973975.1. Lineage (NCBI taxonomy): Eukaryota > Metazoa > Arthropoda > Arachnida > Araneae > Nephilidae > Trichonephila > Trichonephila clavata. The sequence goes on along the minus strand of BMAO01022392.1, from coordinate 16,638 downwards.
TATTTCCTATCATTTCCTCCAGGCCGATTAAAAGTGTGATAAAACAAACCATACTGACAAATTATGCTTCGGCCGAGTTTTCTTGGGATAATAATTAACTGCAATACATATATACGAATCCGAGATAACTCAGGATAATCAGACAAGTGGTTAATATTGTTGCTAGAAGTCCGTTCTATGTTTCTTTGTGATTAAGGCCTCGAGCAAGTTCAAGATCAAGTAAAGAGTTCTAAGATATGAAAAAATGAGGTGCGTTACAGCGAACTGAGCCTCAAAGTGATAATGTTATGTGGTTTGAAAGTTGGTATATGATGCACTTTAATACTTAAAACTTGGATGTGTGTAATTTAGTGCGTGAGTTCAATGGACTAAATTCATGTGATGTCATAATCACATGATAATTTCAAACCACGTGTTTTTAGCCAATCAAGTTAAAAAAAACATGTGACGTCATAGTCACGATAAATGCAATTATCTATTTTCAGCAAATCAGTTCATGCACTTCGTTGTTGCCAAATAACGCTTTTTACAAAAACTTTTTTTTTAAATTAATATTTGTCATTTTATTTAAAAGTACATGTATAAAACAAGACTTTTTTCTTTAATTTTAAAATTTTTTTGCAGAAATTTCTTTTTATAACTCTTGGGCATCTTTACCCAACTATGCAATTTGAAATTTTACCTAAGTTTTACAAATAGAATAAAAAGTACGAGCTAGTTTACTGTCCATTTTGAATTCAATGTAGAACACGTGTTTATATTTATCATATGACCGTCATGAATTTAGTCCATTGTAAACTTTATAATGTGATAACATACAAGAGAAAAGCGATTGAGACTTGCTCATCACGAGATCTCCTGAGCTGTTACTGACTCAAAATTTAGCAGGCATATATCTTTTATTTGAATAGAGATCCTCTGAGAGCAGTTTTGTTGAAATCAATTCCTAAATAGGAAATAGGTTGAAGTGAAGTTATTGATAAAAACTTCCGTTTTTGAAGTAGTATTTAAGAAATATTTAGACTGTCACTATAAATTTAAGTGTTACTTCTTTTGTGAGTAGAGATCTGCTATGAACGAGCTCTACGAAAATCGACTCAAGGGGATGTTATAGATACGGATTATCGTTTTAGAAATTCAAGTCCCGTCCTTTTTTAATGAAATGGACAAGGCTATAAGAATATTTTTTAATGCAATCGTAAGCTTATGGCTAGGATTTTAATATCTCAATAACTTAAAAGCACAATATATAGTTATACAACCTCTGACAATAAAGTTTGTTGAATAGTCCCGTTACATTAACGTAGATGAAATATTAACAAAAGTTATCTTACTGTGTCCTTCGAAATAGTCATCCGTAACTATGCACCACTGAGATCTGTTATACATGTCCAGGAAACTTTGCAAGAAGTCTTCTTTCGGGATGTTCAAAAGCCTCGTCACGTTTCGTTGGATGTCAGGAATATCGTCAAATCACTTTCCTTTCAAAGCGAGTCTGAGTCGTGGTCATAGAACGAATTCATGAGGATTGAGATCTGGTGAGTATAGTGGATGTTCAATTTGCACAATCCCTCCCCCCTTTCTTTGCCCAAAACTGTTTGACGATATTGGCAGTATGAGGGTGAGCATTGTCGTGAACAAAAAGTCATGTCTTGTTGTGCATACTGGGGTCCTACCCTACGTATTCCTCACGTTTTTCTCATTCCTAAATACTGGGTAACAATTTGTCGCACGGATGCATGGTTCATTTTCAGTTTATCAGCTATCATGTGAACAGTTAATCGACGATCTTTCGTGATTAATTTCCTCACTTTCTCAATGTTTTCGTCACTGATGGAGGTAGCCGGTCTCCCGCTGCGGGGTTTGTCAAAAATACTTTCCCAGCCTTCTCGAAAATGGGCGAACCACTCTTACACGCACTTCATGGCAAGTGAACACGTACCAGCATCGCATAAGTTTCTTTCGGTTTCTCGCCAAGCTTAAAAAAAAACTTTAAATTGATCTTTTGTACGAGCAGTGCGTTCATTTTCCTGTTCTCAGTTAAGAATCAACGCACTGAGCAATCCCTTTGTTAAACAAGTCTTACATGAAACTCAAACAACGTTCAACTGAACAAAGGGGGGGGGGGCGATGGTCAACACCTGCCGCTACGCAAGTGCAACGTTTTGTTTCGCCAGTGTGACCAGATCGGCCGTTATGACTTCATTCACCGAACTTCGTTTTCAGAGGTTGCATAACATCAGGAAATTACCTGCGAAATGGATTAGTAACGGTTACCAGTTCGTAATTATATCCATTGGTAATAGCTTGATGTATTGCTAAAGGGGGTAGGAGGGGCATTATTTGAGAACATAGGAAAACACGATGTGTTTTTCTTTATTTTTAGATAATATGTGAAGAGTATAGATTTATGTAAGTTATGTTTCTTAAAAATTAAGCAATGAAAATTTTGGAAAATTGAGCAGTTTTCACTAAATGAGAATTTCTAGAGTGAATTTCTTATGAAAGACATCTAAAAATGTCAAAGTTCCTTTTTTAAAATGACAAGATTTTAAAGACGAAGTATTTTATTGCATTAAGTCTTTCAATAGATTTATTTTCGCGCGTGTGGAAGAAAATGGCTAAAAGCTTGTGCAAAGATTTAAATCTTGGAAATTCTCTTAGGAAATATATTCTTAGAGGAAATTCTTGACAATGAAATATTTAGTTTTAGAAGTCCCTGATTTAATAATCTTATATAAAAGAAGGTGAATTATGGAACTTTTAAGATATACGAAGTTTACTTTGGAACTTTAGAAGGTAATATGGCGTTCTTTTTGACCCGTAGATTATAAGGTAGCATAATATTTGTACAATATACTTCATAAACTTTCAAGAAGCATACGTGATAACGTATTCTTAATTCGATGGAAAATTATTTTACCGTAATTTTACGTCGTTAACTTTAAAGTATAAACCTAAACGACTTAGGGAAAGGTCTTACAGGTCTTCAAATTTCGAGAGAAGAAAGCTCTTTATATATAAAAGCTCTACGAATTCTGAATAAAATTAATTGAAGGGAAAATATAATAATAAAGGAGTACCTGTTTATGTATCTTGCTATGCTTTTATTAAAGGCCTTAAAATTTTCTACATATGAGTTATGTCCTAAAGCTGCGGAAAACTGATTGGTCGAATTTTGTTTTAAGAGTTAAAGATATTACAACATGTTTGTACTAAATTCACCCTTAAGGTATAAGATTACCCTAAGATTATAAATTTTGCCACAAATTGGCAATTTTTTATGATTTTATTTTATAGACCATCTTATTAGCTTTATAAATATACCAAGTTTATTATTTTCCGTTCACTAGAGCAAAAACTGCAAGTGTTTTAGTGCTTTAGTAAAAGCAGATGCCATTACTTTAAGCAAGTTGTCATACTTTAAAACGCGTTTTACTCGAAATATGTGTTTTTGAAAATGCTCAAACGGGGGACAGCGATTGCTAAAAAAATTTAAAAATAATTAACTGAAGTTGTTTGTGTATTTTCTGTGTAATAGTAGAAGTGTTTTATCCTTCAGATTTATCAATCACTGTTTTATTACAAAATTTACAGTCCTTATGTGAATATAATCACTGTTTTTTTAAGCAATTTCATATACTAACTAAGATAAAGTTTTCTAGTTTTCGTAAAAATTAAAATATCTCTTATCCTGAAGGTCATTTCAAAAATGAATAACATAGCAACACGTCAAAATTGAAAAATTGAAAATTTGTTCATAAACTTTTGGTACAGAATGGGCCGCGTTTATGTTATTTTTTTATAAATTTTTACCCATTTTTTCCCATTTTAGTAATAATTTCATTTTCTCTTCTTAATTTTAGCATATTTTTCTTAAAACGTGCTAAGCAAATCTAAAGCAACAAAAAAAAATCCCATATCTCCATTGTTTTGAAAAAAAAGTTGTCGCAAGTAGTCGGATACTTTAAATAAGACTATGATAAATAATAAATGTATATTCTAACTATCCTACAAATCCTAATACAGTGAATGTTTCGAAATGAATTACCATATTAAATCTTCAGAGGCTCAAAGTCATCCAGTTGGCTTGGGGTGGTAGTTTATAGAGGGAGTGTTTGTCACTTACCTGAGGCTCAAAATTACGAGGTCCATCACCAAGAGTCATCGTGTTACTTTAAGTGCGACAATAATAAATACTTACTCATTCAAAATGCGTTACATAAGAGCCTAGCTTTAGTAAATTTAAATGTTATTTAAATTTTATGAAATGAGACATTTATATAAAGGAATGTTTATACCTTTAATTCTGAATGAATTACTTTGCACGGATGCAGTTTATTTAAGGTTGTGTATTAAATATAATTCACATGTTTGAATTTCTCTACTACTGGAATGTCACTAATTTATTTCCGAGTCAATATATCTATTAAATATAATGAAACATGTGTCACATTCCAATTATTTCATAACATGAATCTTATCTCTACTAAGATAAATTTTATTTCACATTTGATTAATTTTTCATGTAATTATTAATATTCTAATAAGATGTTAAGTTAGATCCTATTTTAGTCCACACATTTATTTATCGCCAACTTGGCAAGTTATTATTCTGATATTGGATAAAATTTCAATACAGAAAATGTTGGCGCAATTTGGAATAGTTTTTCTTTGCCAAAGGTGTGTACTAAAATAGGATTTAACCAATCAGGTCTAATAGTGTTATTGTACTTAAATGCCATTACTTAAATAGATTGATCATAAGAGATATTAAGTTATAAAAAGGTAAATATATAAGAAATTAAGATATTTTTTTAATAATTTTATGTACAATTTATGAGATTTAAAAAAAATTAACCATCGAAATTAAAAGTTACTTTTTCAGAAGTTTCAACTCATGGAATATCAAAATTTTTATTCGTGTTTGAAAAAAATTAATAGAATTTTTATAAAAATTTACAAATAGAATTTTCAATGAAAAAATGAGAGTTCAATTACCTTAAAGTATGAAAGCTGAAAAATTATTTTAGAACCTATTACTTTTAAGCAATAATAATTCTCTAAAAATAAAATTCATAATTTATACTTTTTGTATTTTTTAATTTATACAAAGGACATAATTTAATGAAATTGCAAAATTAAAATTTATGAAGTACTTGATTAATATAATTAAATTCATTCAATAATGGAATCAAAATATTAAGAAATACGAAAAAAAACCGGTAACAAATATTCTAAAGACTTTTTAAAACAATGATAAATAACTATCTTGTGAAATTTCTTTTAGTATCGAATGAAGCAAATATGTGAACCGTGAATACGATAATTATTTGTCGCATGGTTGAATGATGCCAGACAAAATCAATCTTATTCGAACGAAAAAGCCCGTTAGGGTAGTTGTTACCGTCCTCCATGTGTATAATAGGATACAATTGGGAACATGTGGCACCACAAAAACTTATGTTTTTCCATTAATAGTGGTGTCTTTTTTTCTTTATGAAAGAAGACTACGTGTGAAAAAATAATATAAAAAATTCATTCTACTACATGAAAAATTATTTGATTTCTATTTACCCATCCATTAGTATTCATATACATTGCTAATATGGTATTTATTCTGGCTTAAATGGGAGTGGCATAAATAAAATAAATAAGTAATATAAAAAAAATTTCAAGTCAATTCCTACTTTGAATGGATGAATAGAAAGTATTTTATAAATGATTGAAAATTTGAACTATATATATATACAGGAAAAGAGTGAACTAATAGTAGGAATTGAAAAAAGAGCATAATTTGTCTGCATTGTTGTAACAAAGGCACACCCAGTTTAATTAGTTGATTGAAAAACCAGTTTTCGACGCCAACTTTTGTCATTGTTTTAACAGTTGCATTGTTACAACAGTGGAGACGAATTTAATGTGGCGTTGAAAGGTGGTAATTAATTTAATTAACCGGTAATTACTGAATTAATATTTGAAAATACTGTTTTAACATGAAGTGTCATCCACTACAAGTTTATGAAAATTTATTTTAACTTGATTATTTGAACAAGTTATGGAAATTTATTTGAACTTGATTATTTGAACAAGTTATGAAAATTTATTTGAACTATCTATGGTCCATCCCTTCAGGACCCAAGTTCAATTAATAAACTTGCTAGCCACCTAACGAGAGTATTTTAAACTACATCTATCCACCCACTCAGATCATGTGATTTGAGCCGACTATATATACACCGAGACTCCTGGAGACCGTCCCTTTTTTTCTTCTGTCGTGTGTTTCAACATATAGCTGGCTGCAGTTTAGTTTGTGTTTGTGTGTTGTGTATTTTTGTTGTGTGTGTATGTTTCTTTGGGATTCCGTCTATCTGTGTGTCTACATGTTCAGTGTACAATAAACAAAAATAACTAACCTCAAGACTGCATCCTCAATAATATTGAATATGCAACATCAATCATAAAAAATAGTAATCATATAAGGAAATACCTTTCAACGGCCATCGGTCTATTATATATATATATATATATATGGATGATCCCAGACCCTATATATATATATAGGGTCTGGGATCTTCCCTATTTATATATATATTGAATAAGAAAGGGGAGATTTATAAAAGTGATAAAGCAATTCGAGTGTCAATGAAACATTTTTTACCTTTTACTAGAGGGGGGAAGGGGTACCCCCTGTCCACCTAAAGGTGGACCAATTCCCATTGTACAAATTATACAATTGTTCATACTCATTGTTGAAAAATAGGCTATAAAATTTGCAATGCATCGTCACGTTTAACTATTTTTGCACATTCACGCAAAGCTTCACCATCCTAAATGTAAATTTGCCCAAACTATGGTTTTGCTTCATTCTGTTGTAAATATGTAGTTGCTTTTATTAAATATACCTTATGTATAAATAAACTTATTAAAGCATCTTATGAAAAACCTTTTTTATATAGAGAGAGAAATATAATAATATTGCTACATAATCGAAAGGTAACAACTTTGAAAAAAAAACGTTTAATTTAAATTTAACAATCCCCTTTGCATAAATTTTATACTAAGTTTGTACTTCCACAGTTCCCACAGTGACAGATTATACTAAGCTGACTACATCTGGAGCCGTGATTTTGAAAGAGCATTTAAATGGATATTTTTTATATGTTTAGTGTCAGTTGAATTAGAATATACATATAAAGCTGTTTTAAGAATATTATTACAGTAAAAAAAATTATTTAAAAGCAGTGTTTTGGCCAAATATTAAGAAAGAATGGCATATTTTCAAAACATTCACCTTTTTATGAAAAATACTTTTATAATAATAATAGTAATATATTGCCTATATGTAAATATGACTTCGACGCCGAGGTTGAACTAGGATTTTTGAAAGTTAAAAGTGGATTTCTTCCTATTTTATTTAAGAATTGAGAAATTTTGACAAAAAACACGTTATTATTTCAGTTGATCATAACTCTGAAAATAATTAGAATTTTTCAGAAATCTTTGCTTAGCCGCGGTATAGAAGTCCTAGTTATATATAGGCAAAATATTAGTATTATAGAAGCATTTTTCATGAAAGAGAATGCTGTGTGTGTGTGAAAATGTCATTCTTTGTTTATTTTTTCCCCAAGAATTAGCATTGAAATAATAATTTTAAGACAATTTTTTACGTATATTGTAATTCAACTGACACTAAACATAAAAAAAGTATTCATTTATTCTCTTTTTCAAAATCACTGTTCCGAACGCACGTAGTCTCAATCCGCTATTCTTTTTCTAACTTTAAAAGAAATTCATCTTCAATATAGATCGAAAGTTTATTTTTAATATCTTAAACATTTCTTCCTAGTTTTTGTTATTACATTTTTTTCCTAATACGTTTGTGAATATTTTTAAATTTTGCTGAAATATCACGGAGTACTTCTATGCAAACGATTTTCTCATTCAATGTTTATTTTCTATAAGAATGTTTTCTCCGTATAATATAAAATTCTATCATCGCATTGTTCCAAAAACTTCATATAAAAAAGATCCATTGCATCTTTGTTTGAATAACGACAAACATCAGAATATTTTAAAGTTGTCTAAATTTAGAAATATTATTCGAAGAATTCTAAGAGCTCTTATTCGAAAAATTCTAAGAAATGTTTCGTTGCAAAGTGCATAAGTCTCAAATATTGTTGGATATAAGTTTCTAAGCCTTTTATAGAAAAATTAAAATGTAATAAAACATATTTGTAGATTCAATAAATCTTTTACTTTCAGTAATAATTTTTTGTTTGCTCTTTTGTTAAATTTTAAAACCAAAGTCGTTTGGCTTTTCATTTATTCTCAGAATAAATATGTAGATTCGTGATGCTCAGTTAAATATTGGATAATAAAAATATCTGTAATAAAAGTGATCACATTTCTGTTTTTATTCATTTTTCCGTCTTAGTTTATTTGAAAAGAATTATTTCATCTTTTTCTTTAGATTTTTTTCAATTTCGATAGAAATCTTTTTATATTTAAAAGAGCTAGAATTCCGAATCGAATTTGATTCTTTGACGTTAGGTAGATAATGACTTTTGGAAAAATAATTGATTTTTTTTGTTACTTTGTTGTTCACATTATTATTTTATTCACGTACAGTGTTAATGGATTTTTGAAATTATTTTTTTCTCTCGCGTATTCAATATTTTTTTAATTGTAAAAAAATTGTCAGGAGTATAAATTGAATAAATTATACATTATTGGAACAATACAGTTTCCAATACTTTTTATTAGAAAATAGCAAAAATTTATTTCTGCAATTGTATTGGAGAATATCTATAAAAGATCATAAAAAGATTATAAAAGCACACAAAGGCAGTTGACATTTAAAACTACACCTAGTTTACTTATTCATATTTTCCATAAAATGTAACCATAAAAAATACAAGAAATCATGAGTAATAAAAAAAATTTTAAATATCGTTGAGCATCGGAATTCCTTCTTTTTCCTATATACACTAGCGCTTCTCAAACTGTGGGGCACGCCTCCCTGGGGGGGGGGGGTCATGATAACCCTGCGAGGGAGGTGCGAGCATATTGAAAAGTCGAAAACAAAACATTTTAGAAAGTTATTGACTTACTGAAAGTAAAGAAACAAAATACTTTTTGACTTAAAAAAATAAAATACACATTTACACTGATATAATACATTTATAAATATATAAGTATTGCGCAATGTATTTTATAATTAGTTATATATAAACAATACTAAGTTAAACACTTTTAATAATTACCAGTGACCCCATTGGCTTTTCATATATAAAATTATATACAAAAATTAACACTTACCTTGATAATTTGTACGGCTTATAATAATCCCGTAAATAACAATTAAAAATTACGCGATTCGCTCCCCATTGCCACGGTTTTACATATGTAGGCTAGCGTATATGGTGTATAAGGGAGGGAAGAGAGAAAAGAAAAATAAGCAAATCCTTTGAAATAAATAAATTTGTCGCACACACACACTGTCAAGATCCTTTTATTGCATTCCAAAGCCTTCGGAATAATTGTATAGATAGCAGTGCACAGAAAAAATCGTGCTTCGTATATATACGTCCGGGGCAATTCACGTTTTGGCTGAGCGAGACGTTTACACACGCCGGTGGCACTTAAAAAGTCGTGTTGTAGCTTTAGTTTCAAAGAATAGTATTATTGAATTCAATATTGTTATGAATATGTTATTCAATATGGGGGGGGGAGGCACGATGAAAATTATGATTGAAAACAGGAACTAACGAACCCAGGCCAAACCACGAGAAACACCCCCACACCATTATGCTTCCGCCACCAAACTTAACAGTCGGCACAATGTAGTCACTAAAGAAACGTTCGCCGGGCATCCGCCAAACCCAGACACCTCCATCTGACTACCAGACTGTAAAGCGAGATTCATCACTCCGAAGAACTGTTTTCCACATGTCCAATGACGGTGAGCTCTACACCATTGCAATTGATGCTTCGCATTCTGTGGAGTGATGTTTGTCTTGTGAGCGGCTGTACGACCATGGAATCCCAAGTTTTTTAACTCTCGACGGACAGTCCTACTGCTAACACTAATTCCTGATGAACTTTGGAACTCCTGAGACATTTCCACCAACGAGGACTTGCAATTTTGTTTCACTACCCTTTTCAGAGTTCTGCGGCTGCGTTCACACACCAAGTATTTTAGGCCTACCGGTTCGTTTTTCTGCCGTTTCTCTGCCTCGACGTTTCCACTTCACAATTACATCACTCACAGTAGATTTAGGCTTCTGTAGAATGTCCGCAATCTCACGAACTGATTTCCCACAAAGGTGGCCTCCCACTATACTGCCACGATCAAACTCACTAAGCTCCTTTGACTTACTCATTGCCTCACAAACGCATAAATACAATCTCACAAACCACTACTTACACTTTTATAGCTTTCAATTACGTATCAAATTGCGTCACTCGCCAGAACCACTTTTTTAAGAAGTGTCCGGATACTTTTGGCCAGATAGTGTACATTTCATAAGATTCAGTTGTGCATCTTATTTGAAAGCTGATATAAATATAAAACAAATTCTAAGATATTGTTCTTAGATATAAAGGAGTAATTTAGGCATTCGAAACCTTTAGTATTATTCATGTCACAAGGCAGCTTAAAAATTAAAAACTTTACGGCATTTAAAAAATTTTTGTCCCATTTTTTCATAGGAATAAAATATATCCTCTTAATGGAATTTTTATTTTCAACATTAGAGTTGTTCAAAATCTAACTTTATTAGCAAATGCGTTAATATTTATTTATTGCATATATGGTAAAACGTATTTCCAGTTTATGCTATTTTATGTTTTCAAACGTATTATATGCTGTAATAAATACTCATTTCTCACTTAATCAATGCTTAAATTTTGCTAAATTTTAATGTTCGAAACGTTATATATGTTTTGTCTTTATATGCCTTACTTTAGTTATTTCACAGCATATTTATAACCTACAGAAATTTTACTTTTGCTACATGTTCTTCAATTCCTGTTGGAAATATTTTCGAGAGCAAACTATACATGTATATACAGGGTGTTACCGAATTCGACCGACAAATTCATGGGGGGGGGGATGGAAGTCAGCATGAGGACGACAAATCACCATGGAACACGGGGTCGTAAATCATGTTTAGTTGGAGAAATTCGCAAAAACAATTATGAAGGGTGGGGTGTTTAGCGGAATGAAAAGGGGTGCAAGACTGGGAAAATCACGATAATAGTAGCCGTCGAGAGAAGGATGAGACCAGGCAAGGTAAGTGGCCAAACGAATGTGGAGAATTCGAGCGCCGTGGTAGGGGGTTGGAGAAACCTGCGCGTATGCAAATTTCCCACTTCTCTAGGAGTTGCTGCAGCGAATGCCAACCACTGCACTCTAATTCGTGTGACTCATGCTTGATGAAGCCCCAACACACTTTTTGGTTATGATGCTCAATCACCTCCATGTTACATATCCCAGGAGGTGGATTGGAAGAGGCAGAACTGCTGCTTGTTCTCCACGCTCCTCGGATCTCCTTGGATCTTTGAAACTCCTTGGAAATTCCTTGGATTTCTTCTTCTGGAGCCGTCTGAAATCTCTTATGTATGAAAGGCCAATGTCTACAGTAGTGGATCTCATGGTATGGAGTGGCCGCGGTGGCCGAGTGGTCTAGGCATCGGATCATGGCTAGTTTGTCATGGGTTCGATCCTAGTACCACTAAAGATCCGCCGTGTAGGGGAGCGATGCACGTTAAATCTGTCGAGAGCTCAAACGTCCTCCCGTTGGTGTGGTGTGGTAGTTAGGAGAGGGGGTGCCAGCTCAGGTGTCGTCCGCGTCACTTGACCATGGTTCAAAATTACGCGGACCGTCCCCAAAAGCCCTCGTGTAGCTGAACAGTGGGACGTTAATATTCATTCATTCACTCATGGTATGGATCGTCGTCGCTTCAGTTGACATCGCCAGCACACCAGATTTGTTTGAACTTATCCGACAATACTTCGTCGGTTGGTGCCTGCTGTGCTATGAACTACTCGCCGCAACAATTCCTATGACACTCGTCGTTGCATTGCTGGCGTCAAGCTGTAATGCATTGTTCATAATGTAAACATGCTCTAAGTGTAATAAATGTATTTCTTACTTCTTATTTCCCCTTTTCATTCCACTAAACATTAAACTCTTAAACGCAAAAAAAGTTTTTGCGAATTACTCCAACTAAACATGGTTTGCGACTCTATCTTCTATAATTATTTGGCATCCCCATGTTGCCTTCTATCGCCTCTTTTGTATTTCCCTGTCGAATTAGGCAACACCCTTTATAAATTTAGTATATTTTTGCTTTAGTTTATGTTCGTTTCAGGTCTTCTATTATCGGGCAACATAAGCCTGGGCAAAAACATTTGAAACGACTTTCAGGAGGGTTTTAGTTGAAGCTAATACAAAAGTCAAGAAAAAAAGGCAGTCTTTCTTTTTTCAATTCCTACTATTAGCTCACTCGCTCTATCTATATATTTATCTTGTTAAAAAATTTAAATCGTTAATAAAAATACATTTTAAAGCACTCAATTGAGCTTAAATTTAAAATAGGCGCTTATTTTGGATGACAATACAGTAATCTAATTATAATTAATAAAAATTAACTGATTCAAACCAATTATTCAAAGAATTACAAATACAACCACGTTGGCATCATTTTTGGCGACTTAGCGACCATTTTGGTGACTTGTGTCAAAATTTGAAAACATTTACTTCTTTAATTTTATAGCTTTCATTTGAGCCGAAATTTTCTATGCATTATGGTTTTGGGTAACAATACGATAATTTAATTATAATGAACTAAAATTGACTGAAATTAATTATTTAAAGAATTACAGATACAGCCACTTTGACTTCATTTTTAGCGACTTGGGTCAAAACCTTAAATTTTGAATTTTCGTTATCAAGAAGAAAATCAAAGTAATTTTTTCTCAATTATCGAAATGCTAAGAAATCTTGTAACTTTTTCTGCGAGATTTTTTTCTGTTCATTAATAATTTTTTTCTCTTTAAGTGGTAAGTATAACATTAGAACGGAAATATTCTTGAATTTCGTCAGAACATATAATATCCTAAGTAAACATGAACAAGGAGTATAGATGATCACTTCTTTCAGAACTTCCAAATTAATCTTCTTTCTGGTATATTTTGTACTAAATAAATCTTACTGTTATATAATTGATTTTTCCCCCCAAATTTATACCACTTAGTAATATTTTATGTATAAGGATTTTATGTTACTTAAAGAAAATTATACAAAAAAAAAGGATCCCTTTAAATTGATAAATCTAATATGGACATTTTTAATCTCGTTAATTGGAATCTTCCTTTTAAATTAAGAAAATATTTGGTTTGATAGCGATTTTATTCGGGCAAACCTTTTTGGTATTTTTCCGTTTCACTGGTGCGGGCAATAAAATCGCCAGAAATGATACAATCGATGCCAAACGGAATATTCCCGCTGTGGTAATATTTTAACTCCACTTTTTAAAAATAAGTCATGGTCTTTTCTTTCAGTAAATTCTTTTTCATAATACATCAAAAATGGTTGAAAAACCAATGAGAAATAATATTTTTATGTGATTATCGCCAATAACGCTAAGTTGGCAAGATTTGCGCCTACGAAACGGAAAAGTGCCCTTTCTTTTCAACTCCTACTATAGTTCACACTCTCCCTATATATATTTATTTATATATCTTGTTCAAATTTTCAATCTTTAATATAAAATGCATTTTATTCATCCACTCAAGTTCAAATACATTTTTTTAAACTTGTAGTGGCTGACACTTGTTTGTTAATATAGTGTTTTCTTAAAAAAATTAGTTATAATTAAATTTAATTAATTATAGTTTGAGAGATATATTTCTGTCGATATTATTCCTCTAGATGGCAGCACTATTGGATAAAACAGTTTTTGTTAAATTTGTGTGATGAAGATTTAATTTAACCTGAATAAAATCATATGCTAGTTAGACGTCAGCATTCCTTTTACACTGGTTTTAAGATAAATTCTTTCGAATTTTTTCAACTTTTATTTAAAAATGCGATTAAAAAGTTAAATAAGTTAATAAGTTAATTTAAAAGTTTTTAATGTTAATTTAAAAGATGCTTTACCACTTAATATTGGGATTCTGTCATATGTATATACACATTTATATATTAATTGTAAATATTTAATAAAAAGTAACTAAAATAAAAAATTTTATTGTTAACCTAAGTAGGAAATGGCTTTCAAAACTTTTTTTTAATATTGCTTGTTCATATTTACCTTTGATATTATATAAGGTTTCTTTCTTTTTTTTGACACCAATCCTGGAGATAGTTTGGAGATTTATTTTGTCACCGAAAATTATCCCCAAATCATCAAGCAGCATTCTTTTCTTCATTATTTCATTTGAACTAAAGCGTGTTAGTTTATAGAACACTAAGCTCTTTCTGTGTAAAAAATTTACTGAAATAGCAATCTTTATTCGCTCGTTTAGCTTATTAAAAACGTGTCTTTTGGATCTAGGAAGTCCAATTGAATAAATCCGTTTCAACTTGTATTGTTAAGGTCACAGACAAGCTTCGTAACTGTGTAATTTGAAAAAAAAGTATAAATGAATTTTTTGTTGTTGTTGTTTAGTGTAGGTTGAATTAGAATATACATATAAAATTGTTGGAAGAATATTGTAGCAAAAAAAAAGTTTCGATGCATTTTTTTTGGCAAATAATGTAGAAAAAAATTATACATTCTCAAAACGTTATCCTTTTACAGAAAATGCTCCTATAATAATATCTTGTTAATACATAGTTAAGACTGTTCTACCGAGCTTGAACAAGAATTCTTGAAATATTGAAAAATTTCTTCTAAAATATTTACTGTTTTTATTCATGCGAAAAAATATATATAAAACGTGCTCAATAATTTGCTGTGTGCTATATGCGCGGCAAGTTAAACTGTGAATTTTTCACTATACAGTCACGCAGTTCTTATGCACTACCTAACTAATTAAAATGAAAATAAATGAAATATTAATAAATAAAAACTGAACTAAATAAATGAACTATATCAATAATGGTACGAAAATCGGCGAATAGTGAACAAAACATCTGAGAAATATTTTTTTTGCACATGCAATTAGCCAATCATGCAACTAAAGTATTATGAAAATCCTTCAGTCTTAACTATCAATTTTTGCACTCATCTGTAACTGAAACGAAATATAGGGCATTTTTTCGGCTCTTTTTTTCAGAAAGTTTTTTTTTCAACGGCGGAAGAGAGCTTAATATGTTTATTTGATAACATCGATAAAATATTGCGTGCGTTCCTTTTTCTGTCATTGTACATTATGTTTTTGTTTGATTATTTCTACTCCTTACTCACAGCAAGCACTCTTCCACATGGACTCATGCTAATATTATTAACCCCAGACTGTTTTTGAGTGCTGAGCTGTTGCCATAGGAAACGTGTAAAGCAAATGTAGGACATTTCCGAGTGAAACGGAGTAATTCATGCTTGGTTTATCACCATGTTATTTATAACTTGAGCTATCAACTATAGAAAAACATAACTGCTTTTGAGAGATAATACGATGTTGTGAAGTTTTTAAACACGCGTAATGTGTAGTTTAGCAATATATTATGTGTATATGTTACCGTTATAAAAGAGTGAAATCCGTTATTCATAGAATAGCTAGATATTTCATAAAAAAAACTAGACAAGTCAGTTAAAGTATATAAAATTATTGAATTCTTCGATTTAACTAGGTATTCTATAGAATAACGGTTGCTTGGTCGTTAAAGTGAAATACGGCCCTCGAAAGTTCTTTGAACCGATTCTGGCTACATTGCGAAGGAGTTTTCTGATTAGAAACTATATATAGAGAAAGAGATGGCCGAATAAAACAATTGTACTCTAGATATCAATTCAGTATTTGTCAGCCAGAATTAATTTCAATTGAAGAAGTTCAAATATTGGACACTACGCTTTGATCTGTTGCAACAGCTCAAAGTTGTGTTACTGGGCAAGGATTTAAAAAGTGCTCGTGTAAAAAAAAATGTGTAATAGTAAAAAGTTTGCTTGTTTCAAAAAAAATAAGCCGTTGCAATCCATAGTGTCATCATTGCAATCCTTCCTCTAATAAATAATGAAAGTAAAATAAAAAGTTATCTCATAAAATATAAATTAATATTCTCTTACAAAAAAATTTACACAGTGTTTTTACGAAGTAACAGTTTTTCTTCTCAAGCATGTCTTTTTGTTGATAATATTTAAATATAAACCATTTCTGCAGCATATCCGTTTATTGTTAACTAATGTTATCAATATGAGCAATAAATGAATTATATTATTTGCTTTCCCGTATTATTTATTAATGATTTATCCGCAAAAGAGATAAAATGTATTTTTCGAGAAATTTTAACTATTTATGATAAATTAATTATAAAATATCTTTGAAAATATTTTTCAATATAACGGTCTACCCTTAATTAGTTCAGAGAATACCTAGCTATTTCATAGAATTTACTAGGTATGAAATTTTTCATCTATTATATACTTTAACTGAACTCTGTATAGTTATTTCATGAAATACATAGTTAT